>OW386286.2:148893622-148994759 GCA_936432065.2 Rutpela maculata
AAAAAAATGTAGCGAAAAATAGTAATAACTGATGATAAAATCAAGTAAAAAATAAATAAACAACTGCAACTGTAACATAATTTAAAGCTTAACAAAATTGCCTTGAAGTTCAATAACCGAATTCGCATTATTTACAGAGCTAGAAGCCGCAGAAGTTCGAAAAAACCCCAAAAAATCTTCAATTTTTATAAACAAATGCGCAAAACAACAAATGAATAATAGGTAAAAAATATATGACTGACATTATCTGAAAGATAATTTTATTGTCTACAAAAATGACCTGAATGTTAATTGTCGTATCTTTAATAGTTTAAAAGTTATATTAGCTTTAAAGTCAACAAATGGATCAGCTGCTGCAATTTTTGTAGCACGTATATTTTCAAAATTACATAAAAAATAAAATGAAATTTTTTTCGGTATTTTAATGCACGAGGTCGTTTTTGTAATTATTATTACTTTCAGAAAAAAAAAAACAAAGTTGAGAATTTGTTTATAACAAATTGTAAAGTTAATAAACAATGCAATTGTTAATGAAAAAAAAATTTTTTTTTTGTTATTTTGTAGAGAAAAGTCAATTATGATTTTTAGAAAAAAAAAAATTTCTTAACTAATAATTTAAACAACAAATATATTGAAAAAACGATTATAAACAATTAAAAATAATTATTAAGAAAAAATTTTTTTTTCAAAAATCATAATTGACAGTTCTCTATAAAATTAGAAAAAAAATTTTTTTAAAAATATAAAAATAGTCCATTTGTTTATAAAATTTTTATAAAAAAATGGAGAAAAAAATTATTTTTTTTAATTAATAAATGTCTTTCATTGACATAAAAACGAAAATATAATAATAAATAAAGAAAAAAATTTTCTTTACAACATTATTGTGTTTTTTCTTTTTTTATTAACTTAAAAAAATTATTATAAACAAAGTATTAACATTTTTAAAACTTTGATAACGCAATCTTGTTTTGTATGTATATAAGAAGAGCTCCACAAAGCGAAATAATTTTACGGCAATTATTTTAACATTTTTTTTAGTTTAGAACGATGAAGGAAGTTTGAAAAAATTTTTGTTAATTAACAATCGTCTAGCATATTGAAAAATTTGTTTTTATGAAAAATTCCAACGGGAATCAATTCTTTAAAGTGTTTAGATTATACTATAATTTTTTTAGATTTTTCAATTAACTTTAAGTACTTAAAAAAAATTTTTTTAAGTGACGTACTCACTTTCGAGGCCGTGCGCGCAACCTAACAATGGCGCGCGGAGGGCTATTTTCAGCGTTAAATTAAAATTATAAATAATGGAGGTACAGTTCCGGGAGTTGGAACTTTTTTTTACTAAATTTCCTCCTCTTTAAGGATCTTTTTTTCAAATTTCGAAAATATTTATAATTTACGAATAATTAGCTATAAACCAAACACTATTTTTTGAAGATGTTTAATTGTTTATAACTTTTGGAATTTTTTATGGGCTAATTTAATTATTTGGCACAATGATCTAGACATCATTCCGGATCGAATGAGCTAAACCACATAATTGTAATAATAGTATGTAGAATTAACACCTTTTGAAGCTTATAGACTAGTCTATAAATAGGGAACTTAAAAAAATTGAAAAAAAAACAACGAGAATTAGCCGATTTACACTCCCATATAAAAACGAAGCAAAATGAAATTGAAGGAAGTTTGGAATATGTGAGAGATTTTGTAGTAAATTTTCCTTTTAAATAGAGTATTTTTTTATTGCTTTTTAAATTTATTTTAATTATTATTATTATTGTTAATACTCATTAATATATGCATATTCATAATTTGTATTTACAAAAATAAATGTATAAAATTAAATGTGTATTTTTGTTTTCTTATTACAACTCTAATTATACAGGGTGGTTCAATGAAAAATTAATTTATTTCTTAAATAAAAGGACACACATTATTGTTTGTTTTTTTATTATTTCACCACATAAAAAGGTATTATCATAAATATTTACAATTATTTAACACAGCATAAATCACCCACATTTTTGAAGCCCCCATTTACATACATTACATCTGGATTGCGACTCTGGTGGGCCATCCACATGACTATGCCATTCTGGTCGGTTATGGTGTACAAAGCAAGGTAGTTGAACCATTAGTTTAAAATCTTGTGTATATACTCTTGGTAATTTAGACCATGAATAAAGAAGTTCAATGGGTTTGACTTTTTCAATCAGATATATTAATGGGAAATGTTGTAACTCTTCCTCGGTAAAATCATACAAATTTTTACCATGCTGGTGCTCTTTTATTAATTCGCTTCTTTGACAGTGTGGGCAGCTCAGTGCTGAATCCATATTTTCCGAAAAATCCTTACAATTGATCTGGTAACTAATCACGAAGAACACAGTGTGATGTTAAACTTTTACATCCGAACGCAATTTCAAAAATACGGGTGCACTTTAAACCATCTACCACCCCCGTTTTCACCCCTTCAAAAAGTGAAAATCAAAATTTCGTCTTATACGTATCTAATAGGTTTCAACAAAAAATATTTCTGCCAAATTTCACGCATCTAAATCTAGATCTAATCATTTCCGGAAAAATTTCAACCCCCTTTTTCACCCTCTTGGGGGTCGAATTTCGAAAAATCCCTTCTTAGTGGTTGCTTACATCATTCGAGGAACCTCTATGCAAAATTTGAAGTTTCTAGAGTCAGCGGTTTGAGCTGTGCGTTTCTAGATCAGTCATTCAGTCAGTCAGTCAGTCAGGGTATTCATATACATAATGATAAGTATGGTATTGGTCTACTATTTCAAACTACTTCATGAAATAAAATTATTAGTGATTTTAAAGATGATAATGTAGCTTTAAACTACAAAATTCGTAAAATAACTAATTTAAAAACGATACTTACCTATAACGCACTGTAACAACATACACATATCACGGTAACCACTTATAGACTAGAAATATGTGCGAACCCCCTCACGTAACAATAACAGACTTATGGCATAATACACGCATGCTTCATTTCATGTGTGTGTACCTAGACATAACAGAAGCCGTCTTGTGGTATAGAGCACGCATGCAGCGCATGCTTATTTTCATGTGTGTATCCATAGTATTAGAAAACCGCGTTGTGACAATTCTGTAATATTTACGACGCCAGCGCCATCTATTGGTGAAGCTTATGGTGCCGTATTGATAGTATTGTGTGTACCACATACTGAAACCTGCTTTGAGGCAGCTTATACAAGAAAAATACAAAGTAAGTATAGATCGACTTGAAATGGGACGGCGAGTTCAAGAAACCTTATTTACTTTGTGGCAGCGCAGGTATGGTGCCACAAAAGTGAACAGGTGCCAGAGTGCAGCTCTACGCACGCACATGGTGCCATAAGCAATGTAGAACATGAACACACACACACACACACACACATACCTGTTCACCAATGCATATGGCACCTGGGAATAGTCCGCACAAGTGGCACCATGGAAACTGCACATGTAGTTAAAATACCGGGAGCGCCACGTACTTGTAGCTCTTTCCCGTTTGTCGATACCCCCGCTAAAATTCAATAAAGTAAAATACCTGCATAAGGCACCTGGTGTCATAATGATATCAAGGACATACCGAGGGTATAAAAAGGTGCCATAAATATGTATGAACATATTTGGGTATAATTGTGTATTCGAAATACATACTTATGGTAAGATAGTGCCATAAGTAGGTGAATCAAAACTATACATATATTCTGTAAATGTGTATGTGTGTATTGAAGAAAACATACTAAGAACAATATGATGTAGTAAGGACTATTTGTGTAATCAAAATACATACTTATGGTAAGGTAATGTCATAAGTAGGTATATCGGAATTATACATGCATCGTATATGTATCTTAAAGAGAATCTGCCAAGAACGGTATTATAAAGAGTACCTACGTTCAAATTATTAATTATGATTGAAGCTCAAGACAGGATATATTATGACAGGTAATAAATAATAGATTTAAAATAGTTTTAAATATGTTGTCTATTTAATTATTGATATGGTTAATATGCATACTAATAATTCAAAAAACTATGGAATGAGAACAATAGTCTAATTACAAAATTCGAAGAATTTGATTTCAAGAATTGAGTCGTTGGTAGGTCAGATAAATTTAAAACTGATCCGTCAAGAATACATTTTGAAACAAAATAGTATTTCCTTTAGTGATGACATGTAAGATGTGGGTATTATTCACTGCTTTACATGCAATTATTTTAACAATTCAGCTATAATTCAGAAAATACTTGCAAAAAAGATGTAAATTGTCTAGATGTGCTTAAAACTATATTTTAGTAAATTTCAAAGCAGATTTTTAGCCAAACGAATAAGAAAAAAATTTTGATCCGATAATATTCAAAAGAAATCGGTAAGTAAAGGTATTTACCCAAAACTTCCCTTGCTGGTACACAGCCTCAATAAAAAAGCACAGTTTGCATCCTTTGGTCCTTAAGGTGCTTGTATACTGGTAAAAGCGAGATGGATTTAACAAATTAAAACGCGACAAAGATAGATTGAAAGATTTGAAAACGCTGTATTAAATACTACTTTTATATACTAATCTGTTTGCAACTGCTTATTAATTTTTGCAAAATGTATTTTTAGCTTAGATTAAGTTAGAAATAGTTAATAATCTTAAATAATAATACAACATATTTAAAAATATCAGAACTAAATTGTAAAGGCAGGTTTATTAAAAAAGTACCATAAAAACACAATAAAGACTTAAAAAAGGTATTAGAAATAATAAACCCAATTCTAACCTTCATGTTTGTGAAGGAAATCGCAAGATCAACGTAAAAGATCTTGATTAAAATCTAAAATGTTTAGAATCCTTAACATTTCTTTCTTTGAAAGACACAACAAGTGAAAAAATTGTGGTTTGCTTTCAATTTGGAATGACTTTTGCAAAAATTGCTCATTCTTTTCGGTTGTACTTTTATACTTTTTAAAAATTTAAATATTCCCGCCATCTTCGAAATATGCAGCGTTGAAAATCAATTTCAACAGCTGTGCCTATAAGAAACTATTTAATGTTATGCTGGTAGCTGAAGCACATTTCTAAAAAATTAAGATAGCATCTTTGCAAACTTTCCGAATCGATTACTCCAAAACTTTCCGAATCGATTACTCCAAAACTAAACGGACGGTTTTATTTTTATTGAAAATTCAAGTGTAAAAAATTACTTTATTTATTAGTACACTAAATTATATTTAAAACTGTAAAAGCTCATTTTAGCATACAAGTAAAAATGACAAAATCGAAACGGTTGCAGTTGTAAAAGACATGTTGTGATATGACCTTCTGAATGATTATGTCATGGCATGGCGGTTGGTTTATAGGTGTAAGAAGTAAGTCGCTTAACAAGTCTACATATTTAGAGATTTCGTAATATAAATTTAATATATTTCTTTTATTTATTTAACTTGGTGTCTGAAAATGAAATAATTAAGTCTATTTTTATATTTTATGGTTAAAACGAATAGAATAAAATTGTGCTTGTCCTGGTATTATATTTGATACTAGCTGATGCTCGCGACCTTGTCCGCGTAGGACCTCATCCGCGTGGAATTAAGTACGTTGAACTGCACATCCATTGCATTTAAGCAAACCCACTGCGCATTCATTGCACTTGAGGGAACCTACTGCACATCCATTGTATTCGAGGAAATCCGCTGCTCATCCACAGAACTCACAGAAATCCACTGCGCATCCATAGTACCCGAGGAAACCCACTGCGCATCCATTGTGCTCGGGGAAACCCACTACGCACCCATAGTACTCGAGGAAATCCACTGCGCATCCATAGTACTCGAGGAAACCCATGCGCATCCTTAGAACTTAAGGAAACCCACTGCGCATCGCAATTTTTATATTTTTGTGCCGAGCGAGTTAAACGAAAAAATAATTATTTTAATGAATAATAGAGCACATGGGCGGGTATGCGTCAAATTTCTTAATTAAAAACGTCCCTCTCCCTGTTCATCCATTCGGGGGGGGTCTCATTTTGAAAACCGTCGAATACGTTTCTCCTTATTTCCTCGGAAGAGCCCGTCGCTGGAATATCACGTTTCTGACTTACAGAGATACGGGTACCTTTTAGACCATCTACCACTCCCGTTTTCATCCATTCAAAAAGTGAAACTCGAAATTTCGTCTTACTCGCGTGTAATAGGTTCCAACAAAAACTATTTCTGGCAAATTTCCCGCTTCTAACCGTTTCCGAAAAAGCTCAAAGACCTCCCCTTCCCCTCCCCGTTTATCTTTTCAGAGGTCTCTTTTTGAAAATCGTCGAATACGCGTCTTCTTATTTCCCCGGAAGAGTTCATTCCTCGAATAATCACGTTTCTAACTTACGCAATTTCAAAAATACGGGTGCACTTTAAACCATCTACCGTTTTCACCCCTTCAAAAAGTGAAAATCAAAATTTCGTCTTACACGTATCTAATAGGTTTCAACAAAAAATATTTCTGCCAAATTTCACGCATCTAAATCTAGATCTAACCGTTTCCGGAAAAATTTCAACCCCCTTTTTCACCCTCATGGGGGTCGAATTTCGAAAAATCCCTTCTTAGTGGTTGCCTACGTCATTCGAGGAACCTCTATGCAAAATTTGAAGTTTCTAGAGTCAGCGGTTTGAGCTGTACGTTTCTAGATCAGTCAGTCAGTCAGGGTATTCATATACATATAGGTAAGTATGGTATTGGTCTACTATTTCAAACTACTTCATGAAATAAAATTATTAGTGATTTTAAAGATGATAATGTAGCTTTAAACTACAAAATTCGTAAAATAACTAATTTAAAAACGATACTTACCTATAACGCACTGTAAAAACATACACATATCACGGTAGCCACTTATAGACTAGAAATATGTGCGAACCCCTCACGTAACAATAACAGACTTATGGCATAATACACGCATGCTTCATTTCATGTGTGTGTACCTGGACATAACAGAAGCCGTCTTGTGGTATAGAGCACGCATGCAGCGCATGCTTATTTTCATGTGTGTATCCATAGTATTAGAAAACCGCGTTGTGACAATTCTGTAATATTTACGACGCCAGCGCCATCTATTGGTGAAGCTTATGGTGCCGTATTGATAGTATTGTGTGTACCACATACTGAAACCTGCTTTGAGGCAGCTTACACAAGAAAAATACAAAGTAGGTATAGATCGACTTGAAGTGGGACGGCGAGTTCAAAAAACCTTATTTACTTTGTGGCAACGCAGGTATGGTGCCACAAAAGTGAACAGGTGCCAAAGTGCAGCTCTACGCACGCACATGGTGCCATAAGCAATGTAGAACATGAACACACACACACACACATTTTTCAAAAACAATTTTTTTGGGTTCCTGGGACCTCAAAACGTAAAGATTTGATGTTATCTCAATTTCCGATTTTGGACTAATTGTAGTAACCTCCCACAATTTTATTGTGGGGAGGTTAATATATACGAATGCTCACCTGCCTACTTATTGTCTGTTTATCTGTCTACCTTTATACCTGCACACCTGTTTGTTTGCTTGTTAGTCTGTATTTATCATCCGCCTGCATTTTCTCTCTGTCCATCTATTTGACATCCTGCCTTTCTACCTGCCTTTCTGTCGGTAATTCTGTCTATCTTCCTGTCTGACTGAATGACTAAATGTTTCTATCTGACAGTCTGTCTGCCTCCTTGTCAGTTTGTCTGACTGAAAAAATCATTAAATTACTTTGATCCTGACAATACTGAGCTCAGGGCCGGTTTTTGGTAACCGGATGCCCTAAGCTCTAGGTATGTTTTTCGTTGAAACTTTCTCTTCTAATAAAATAAACGTGCATATCTGCGTATGAAATCTGAGATCTGAGGCCCCCTAAATGCGAGGCCCTAAGCTGGCGCTTAGCCAGCTTATAGGCAAAACCAGCACTGATTGAGCTCCAAGTGAGTGAAGCCAACGCCCGTGATTCGCGCCGAACTTATATCCCTCTTCTGCCCCAACTCACTTGCGGTGGGCATGCTCCATCTATTGAATACTCAAGGTACACTCTCTACATGCATGTTCGCTCTGCTTCTGCAACTATACCTAAAGGCCATCCTTTCACAGAAGAAAATAAGTAGGTGATTCATTGAGTTAAGTATATTTGCACTGAGATAGCCGAAGAATCTTCATGTGCAGCTAAAGCTGGCGGACGAATGCCGGCTTGAAATGACCTCAGAATGACCTTGAAATGACCTCTGGATGCCTTTTTTTTAAGGATAAGCGAACACCGGATTCGGACTCAGCGACCCGAAAAACCTGTGTGAATTTTTTCAGATTCTTTCAACCACATTTTCTTACTTTGACCTTCAAATGACCTTAAAACTGACGTGGTAGAGGTCAACCGACATCGAATGCAGACTCAGCGACCCAAAAAACCTATATATAAATTTTTTCAGATTTTTTGACAGCTCCTCCTCTGTTTTTTTCAAATTAACCTTGAAATGACCTCCGGATGACTTTTAAGGGTAAGCGAACACCGGATTCGGACTCAGCGACCCCAAAAACCTATGCGTGAATTTTTTCAACCACCTTTTCTTAGTTTGACCTTCAAGTGACCTTGAAACTGATGTGATAGAGGTCAACCGGCATCGGATACAGACTCAGCTATCCAAAAAACCTTTCTGTAAATTTTTTCAGATTTCAGAAGGTTAATTTGAGAAAAACGTAGAGGAATCTGTTAACAGCTTCCTCTACGTTTTTCTCAAATTAACCTTGAAATACCTCCGGACGCCTTTTAAGGGTAAGCGAACACCGAATTCTGACTCAGTGACCCCAAAAACCTATGTGTGAATTTTCTCAGATGTTTTCAACCACCTTTTCTTAGTTTGACCTTCAAGTGACCTTGAAACTGACGTGATAGAGGTCAACTGGCATCGGATACAGACTCAGCGACCCAAAAAACCTATATGTAAATTTTTTCAGATTTTTTAACAGCTTCCTCTACGTTTTTCTCAAATTAACCTTGAAATACCTCCGGACGCCTTTTAAGGGTAAGCGAACACCGAATTCGGACTCAGCGACCCCAAAAACCTATGGGTGAATTTTCTCAGATTTTTTCAACCACCTTTTCTTGGTTTGCCCTTCAGATGTCCTTGAACCTGACGTGATAGAACTTAACCGACCTCGGCATCGGAATCAGCAACCCCAAAAACCCCTGGGTACCTAGGTAGAGTCCGGTGTATTTTTTTAAACTAAATGTTGACCTGTGTTATTATTATTCATTTATTTTCTGCTTTTTAGCCCCCCCCCCCCCCCCCCAATAAAAATCGTCTTCTAATTTCTTTTTACTTTTATTATATAAGGCCAGCGGCAGGGGCAAATAGTGGATTAAGGGCAACTAGTTACGTTAAGGAATGTTCGTATTGTTCGTGTCCTGTTAAATAAATACATTTTTAATAAGGTAAAGACCTTTTTCAATTTGCTCTAAGCTATAAAGAGGTACAAAAATATTTCTTTCTGAACAAAATAAACGTTTTTTTATTCCCAAGTTGAAAAAATTAAAAAAAACCAATTGATCTCTGGAAAGTATTATTTCTGTGTATAAAAGTTATATTTTTAGTAAGATAATTTTAGTTACCATATCTACAGATGTATATAGGAATAGTATGCCTCTTTACTCTGTTGCCAAGTTTATGAGGCGATATCGCTACTTTACTATAAGGAGGCATTTAATACCTATATACATCAAATGTTTAAAACAGCAGCGCCACCTGGTAAAAAATGTAGTGGACTATGGTGTATGTTTACATATTATGTTTATAGGTATTTTCCGCCTCCAAAAAAAGTGTCGTTAAATGCTTATATCTCTCTATCTCTTCCTTTTTTGTCATAATCTTATATGCGCACCAATAAAGCTCATCATTATTGACAATAATGAGTCATGCATTTACTAATTATCAAGACATTCGCGATGAAAACAACACAAAACGTCTCCGCCTCCGAAATCGGAGGCGAACTCGTAAAATCGGAGGCAAACACTACCTAACCGTATAACATTCGGAGGTGTATAAGTACTAAATGCATGTATATGTATATATATATATATATATATATATATATATATATATATATATATATATATATATATATATATATATATATATATATATATATATATATATATATATATATATATATATATATGTGTCTGAAAAACAATATATTGGACAAACTGGTAGATTACTCAAAGACCGCATAACTTCCCATAAAAGTGATATAAGAAACAACAAAAAAACTTGTACCTACACTGGCTGAACACGCCATCGAACAAAATCATAGTACCTATTGCATATGATAGAGTGAATATATTAGACACGGAAAATAATACGGAAAAAAGACAATTCTTAGAGGTGACGAACATCTACAAAACCAACAATCCGTTGAATGCCAAAAAAGATATCGAAGGTCTTAACATTATCTACACCTATTTGTTACACCTAGACAAATATAATAAATTTTCCCCAGTGGCAACAACTTCTGATGGGACAACAGGTACAAGGTCAGGTTAGTTATTTTTAATTTTGAAAGGTATCAATAATGACACTGTTGGTAATCATTGTCAAAAGAATTTTGTAGTAAGATGGTGGCCCATCAGGACACCAGCTCCAACACAATTTTAAAATACAATTTTTATCCTGTGACATCGTCCAAATTTTAATAATTATTTTAACTTGTATTAATGTGTATTGTCCTATGATGACATAGTGGTCGGTATTCCAATGTTCTGCATCTACCTGTTAAGCACATGTGCTATTTTTTATTATAATCTCACTTTTCGTAAGTACTAACATCAACCTTTTATAAAAATTTTGTTAATTGATGTCATAATTGTAGCGTTCCTGATGAAGAGACAATAAAGACTCGAAAGCTAGAACAGAAATAAAGAGTTTTTCTTTAATTTTGTGCCTTACGACTGCATACCTGATTTTCAATGAAATTTTTTTTATTTATATATATATATATATATATATATATATATATATATATATATATATATATATATATATATATATATACATATGAAGTGATGGTGAGAGGTAAACTCTCATGTGGTCAGATGCTACTATACGTCGGACATAATGTCTCTGGCGTATGGTGACTTGCAAAGCAAGGACCAAGAGCGGCGACTTTTAGCCATAGTGGGCTATATACACTGTTAATGAAATAGTATTTGAAGGAAACAACTACTCAGCGGGCAAATACCCCGACCTGCATTGAATTATACCTTCAAATCGTGATCGTTAGCCAAATATCATTTGTCTATTCCTAACCAGACATAGACCAGTTTCGAACTTATTATGTTCTCCTCAGTATGCCATAGGTTATGGAACAGACAAATGATAGTGGCCAACCTGCTAGTCTTATACATACTAATGCAAATGAAGTAATGGTGAGAGGTAAACTCTCATGTGGTCAGATGCTACTATACGTCGGACATAATGTCTCTGGCGTATAGTGACTTGCAAAGCAAGTACCAAAAGCGGCGATCTCTAGCCATAGTGGGCTATACTCACTGTTAATGAAATGGGATTTGAAGGAAACAACTAGTCAGCGGGCAAATACCCCGACCTACATTGAATTATACCTTCAAATCGTGATCGTTAGCCAAATATCATTAGTCTATTCCTAACCAGACATAGACCAGTTTAGAACTTATTATGTTCCCCTCAGTATGCCATAGGTTATAGAGCAGACAAATGATAGTGGCCAACCTGCTAGTGTTAAACATACTCATCCATCGTTAGAGTGTTTCGGGTTAATAAACAATCACATGTTGGTCAAGATTATTTCATAGTGGAAGAACTTTCATAAAATAGGAAACGTGGATTTCCACATCTAAAAATCAAAATATTTCAAATTATAAGTTATAAATTTTAGACAAAAACGTTCAAAAACATTAAGAAAGGACTTAATAAGAACACATAAGCACTGAACAAACCACTGACTAAGTGTGTAAGGACTCTATAAAAAAAGAGCACCGTTAAAAAGCAAACAAGTGAGTTTTTTCAAAAATAAGTGCTCGTCTATAAAATATGAACATTACTAATCAAAGACAATTACCTTATGTTCATCCTGGGATACCTATCCCTAAGTTTTAGGCTTTAGTTTTCTTTTCCAATTAAAATATTATCACCAGCCACCAAAGTTAAGTGATGCCACTGGTCATTTTAACAATTAGGTATTAAGAAACTTGATTTTTCAATTCATTATGCAGTCAATTTAAACAAAATACTGCAAAGAACATTCCACAGTAAATTCAGTACGACAGGTATACAGATAGGGGCTCTGCGAGTGAATAAACTTAGCTCACGACTCCTGTAAACAAGAAGTTTTAATATTAGTATTTATTCGCATTGAAACGTGAATTTGTTATTAGAAATAAGGAAATTAGTTAATTTGTAGCATAGGAAAGGTAAATCCATGTCTCTAAATTGTTAAAAATCGCTTTAAAGTGTAATTTTGTGAAAAACCACACAATCTTTGGAACTAGCTTAAATCAAAGGATTGTTACATAAAAAAGATACTGGAAGAATCGGTATAGTATAAGGAATCTGTTTCAAGCAAAATAAGAGGCAAAAATTGTATGAAAAGAAAATTTTATTTAATATCTAAGTCAAAATTATTTAATTTGACAGATCAAGCAATCCAAATTTTTAAAGATATCAAAATTTTACAAAAGATTCCATGAAACAATGAGCGTTTCTAGGAGAATTTGTTAGTAAGAATTTTTTGAACTCAAGAAACGAAGGGTATAAAAAGTTTATTCCCATTCTTAAAGGTAAATAAAAGTAAATAATCTTTCGAATAAAGCATATCAAGCATTAAATAAATATTCAAGAAGAATATAGTTCCAAGAATTGTGAAGTTTTAGAACTTCATGTACATGTTAACATAAAAAGATTGGATAACCTTAAAATTTCATGAATTGTCTGATTTGACTTACCTGGAGAAAAAGCAAGTAATCCTTTTTTACTATTAATCCAGCATTTTTAGCATAAAAATTCATCATAAGGAAACAACAGCAACAAGTAAGCAAGAAAACCAAAATTCCATTACCACAAAAGTAACAGAAAGGCGTAAATAGTTTGGCAGATTTGATTAATGCACTCACGGATTCACGGATTACGAAAGAACAGCGAATAGTGCGGCATTTGTGAGTGTGGAATCGAAACCGAACGTCTAGAAATAAAGGTACCTTATTTATACATAACTAAAAAGCAAATATTACGAATTTTAAATTTATTCCATTGTAAAGATTTGTACAAATTTGATCATATAGATTTCTATATACGAGTTTTCAAACCCAAAGGCCAAGGTTTATTAGAATAAAGGTAGAACTGATTTGTAAATTGTAACCATTGATTTACCTTCTTTAAAATAAAATTGTTATTATTTAATCTTGATTATTTTACATTAATTCTGAAATTCATTTGAGCATATAAAAGAACTTGCACTGACTGGAGTCCTCACCTTTGGTGAATCATGCTAGTATTTGTGTTATTCGTAAGATCACAGGAAACGGTGGCGCCCTTAATATAAATTTCTTTTTCCAATCTAGATTTTATGTGAGATCAAAATATTACAGTAAGTATTTAAGTTTTAATTTTAAAATACTAGAAGATCATACATGAAAACACGTCATTTAATGTCTAGCCCAACGTGGGGCAATCAATAAAACAGAATTGAGCTTAATAATTTATTCATTTCAAATAAAATTTTAAAATTCAAAAAAAAAATAAAACCAAAAGGCTTTGGTAAAAGTATTTGAGAGTTTCAAACATTCAGTATTGGTGTGATATTTTCATTGTCATTAAGCTTGCATGAAACTAAGGTCAGGTAAGACAACAATAATGAGTAGCAACGAACAGGAAGGAGAGACATCGCATGCTGACGTAGAGGCTCGAGAAGAGACAACATGGCAACAAGAGTTGGAAGGGCATTCGGAAACAGCACCAGTGAGGTACAGACAGATGCAAACATGCTCAGATGATGACAGGCATAGGTGTGAAATAAACAAGAAATTTGAAGAAACAAAGCAAGAGATAAATGAAAAATTAAGAGAAAACAAGGAAGAGATTAATGAAAATATGAATAAGAAGTTAGATGAATAAAATAAAAAACTAGAGAAATGTGCACAGGAAATGAAGGGAAGAATGGAAAATGTTGAGAGTAGACTAGATAGAATGGACGAAGAAATAAGAGAAGAAATTAGCAGTAGGGTGCATGCAGCTACAGATAGAATGAAGGCTGAAATAAGTCACCATGTTGAAACTGTTATAGTAGAAGGATTCACGGAGATAGAAGGAAGAATAAAGAGGTAGAGCGAGAGAGTTGATCAACATCTAAAAGAACAGGAGGGAAGATTATCATTAATCAATACGCAGTTGTTAGAAGGAAGAAAAGGAGCGGATACTACAACCACGACACCGACACACACAGTCATGCACTGTCAGAAAAATTTATTTTATTTTTACGGCGATACAAGAACGACGCTTTCCTGATGACATACACAATGTTATTGTGACTCAAAGAATTTCAACGTTGGATGGATTGATTTACTACCACCGAGACTTAGATGACCACTACACGGGATGGAGAAAACCGTACAATTAAAATGAAAACAGGAACAGAAACAATGAAAACAAAAATTAGAATTATGGTAACAAGATGTATGAAGACAGAAACAAAAATTATGATATTGGACAATATCAGAACAACGAAAAAAGAGGTTGTAAAAGAAGAAACTATTATTACAACAACCAGAATAATGACAATCAACAGAGGACGTTTAACAACAATCACAATAATCGGAACAATGGAAATCAATACAGGACGTATAATAACAATCAAAACAATTAAGGAAACCAACCACGAACATTCAACAATCAGAATAATCAGGGCAATCAAAACAATCAGAATAATCAACAAAGGACAAATGGTAACCAATAAACAAGATCACAAGGAACAAAAGAACGTATGCACAGGTCGCAAATATGAATGTTCAAATAAGAAACACACATCAGCTGCAACGGGATGTGGATAGAATCCAAACTCAGGCACAAATTAACTCAAGTCAGGACTTTTAAATAAAAATATTTTAACAAGGTATAGTCATATGCGTGAATTTATATCAACGGACAACGAGAATGAAAACATACAAAGAACAAAAACAAGTTATTTACCAATTGTAAATCTAAACGTACAAGGATTGAAGTTAATTGGACTAGTCGATATAGGTTCTGAGATCAGTTAGACAAATGAAAATTTAGTTAACATATGGACAGTTTTGCACAAAAGTTTATAAGAATATCAAAGGTCTATGTATTGAATGCCAATGACGGCAAGAAATTCACACAAAGCAACAAAATGTTAAGTACAACCTTTCAAGTAGAAGATATTTCTTTCAATTGTGATTTGTTTATAGTACCTGATTTAAATTTTGACATAATACTAGGTGAAGATATTTTATATCAATTAAGGGCTAAAATTGATTTGGGAAAAGGTTTCCTCAATCTTGAAGGTAAAACGCTATCTATAATAAATAAAAATAAGTTTATAATAAATAATGAATTAAATGGTAATCAATCCAATGCGGTGAAAAATGACAAATGAGTCAATGAGGGATGTGAGGCAGGCACGAAGTCCTCCCACATCGAAAAAAATGCGGTAAAAAGGAAATAACTGGCAATCAAGCCAATGCGGAACATATGATAGAAACGACTGCATATGTAATGAATAGTATTTAATTTTATTTAATGCCCACAAATATTGAAATGTCAAACTGAATGTGAAAGTATTGTACATGAACTGTTACAAAAATATATTTCACTCATAAATTACGAAGCTAGAGTTGCGTCAGGTTAAATTCACATGTTACAGGCAGATGAATCGAAACCATTTAAAAGTAAAAATTATCCTATTCCTTATAAGTATCGAGAACAAGTGCAAAATGAAATACAAAACATGTTACAATCTAACATAATCGAATCTGCTAAAACTAATTATATAAATCCTTTGGTAATTGTTAAAAAGAAAGATACTTGATTTGAAAAATTGTTTCTGGTTGATTCCACTTCATCCGGATTCTCTCAGGTATACTGGGTTCAGCATCGATGGACATGTTTTTCAATTTAAAGTAGTACCATTTGGTCTACAAAGTGCAAGCTCAGCACTCATCAGGGCAATGCAGAGTATTCTTGATCGCTATGAAGAATTTTGTTTTTATTACATTGATGATATTCTAATTTTTTCTGAAACAATAGAAAAACATAGTGAGCATTTGGACAAAATTTTAAATACTTTAGATGAAGCAGGGTTAAAACTCAATATTGAAAAGTGTGAATTTTACCAAACTTCTGTAAAATATTTGGGGTATAAAATAACACAAACAGGTATAAGTATTGGAAAAGATAGAGTAAAAGAAATTAAAGAATATCCTCGTCCTATAAATTTAAAAACTTTACGTGGTTTTCTAGGGTTTTAAATTATTACAAACAATTCATACCTAGATTATCAGAATTAGAAGTTCCTCTAATCGAACTGCTTAGAAAGGAAATGTAATGGGAATGATATGAACGCAGGCAAATGGCTTTCAAAAACTTTAAAAAAATTTCATGACTATCTTTTAGTATATCAACCTACCATTCATACTTAGAACTGATGCATCGGAGTCAATAATCGAAGCTGAGCTACTACAATATCAACACCTCAAGAATCCTCAAACCATATGGAAAGTTGGAGAGCTCGAAATATTTAATGTCGTGTATTCTATATCAAAGCTTTCTTTCTACCTAACAGCTGCTCATTTCACGTTAGAAACCGATCACGCTGCCCTATGTTCCTTAATGAAAGACCGATTTGTAAATAATCGAATTTATAGATGGTCACTCCTCATTCAACCATATTCATTCACAATTAAACATTGCCCGGGTGTAGAGAACATTACTGCAGACTCGTTAACACACAATCGACAAGTAGAAACTGAACAATTTAACACATACCTAGTGTCACTCAACACTTTGTCACAAGACGACGGTCTGTACACCACGAGACAAATTTTACATAGTCAGCAACACTTAGACACACTAAAACAAACAGTAATCGAAACACCACACAAAGGATACAGCATGAAGGAAAATTTTCTAATAAAAACAATTTTAGATGAAGAAAAATATGTACTAAACAATAATTTAGCTACAAAAATAATATTAGACCTACATTTGCGATATGGACACATCGGGATTAGGAAAACATGGTTAATTTATAGGGAAAAAATTTATACCGAAAAAGATCTAAATTTAACAAAAGAAATTTTATCACATTGCCACATATGTTGTTTGGGAAAGAACAAAAATCATGTGAATAAAAATCAAGTGAACAGTATTCTTACTAAATTATATCCAACAAAAAGATGTAATACTAGTAGGACTATGAAAAAAATAAAACATTTTTGTAAAACTGTAGGAAAACCCGATAGAATTTTAGCAGATAATGCAACGTATTTTAATAACGAAAAGTTTGCAAAATATCTAAGCGATCAAAATATAAGAGCAAGCTTTACAACAATAAGACATCCCAGATCGAACCCATCTGAAAGTATTAGATTTCTAAGAATCATTGTACAAAAAAACCATATTGAATGGCCTTCAGCTGTAGAAACGATTGAAAACTACATGAACAGTATTCCAAGCACGGTAACTAAACTAGCTCCTATTGTAGTCATGTTTGGTAGATAGCCAAACAGACCATGGCAAAATGAAAACATAGCAAATTTAAATGAAATGCATGAAACTGTAAAATTACGTTTGAAAACAAACGCAGAAAGGTATGTAGCACGCGAAAACAAGCGGATAAAAGAAAAGGTTAAGTTCAAAATAGGTGATAAAGTCATAATAAAAAGAATGAGGATATCAAACAAGTAGCAAAACATTTGTGCAAAACTGTTATATCCCGTATATCGTGAACAAAGTTTTAAATGAAAATACATGTGAATTAAAGTACCCAGAAGAAAAAGAAGAGGAAGAAAAAGAACAAGAAGAAAGAGGCTCAGAAAATGAACGAATTCGTGAAAGATTCCACGTGGAAATGATTTATCCGTATGTCAGTGACTAAATCAAAGAAAAACAAAGAATGACAGTGCAAATATCCCATTAAATTCTTCAATCTAATAAAATATTCACAACTTTCAAAATTTTCAAATTTTTCAAACTTTATTAGTTGGAGGGGATACATGTTGTGATATATTGGTCTCATATAAAGGACAAAGAGGCAAATTTAGTTAAAAGATTTAATCGACGCCACTATTTGCAAATTTGCATGAAAAACTTGCAAAATACGAGAAAAAACAAATCAAGAAACTGATGAGTTACAAATTGTGAGCGCATTGCCAATGTAGCTTTTACTAGATTCAACAAGTTTAAATAATAACAATAAACATTGTATGTTAGTTGAAAAATGTAAATAATTAGATTTAAGAAATTTTGTAAAACTCACTTTATCTGGATAAGCTAGGCTTCTTTAACAAAAAAATAAAAGGTGATAAAATGATACAAGGAATCCATCGCTAGAGTGTTTCGGGTTAATAAACAATCACGTGTTGTTCAGGAATACTTCGTAGTGGAAAAACTTTCATAAAACAGGAAACGTAGATTTCCACATCTAAAAATCAAAATATTTCAAATTAACTTTAAAAATAAAGTGAAAATTATCAATTTTAGACAAAAAAGTTCAAAAATATTAAGAAATGACTTAATAAGAACACATAAACACTGAGCAAACCACTCGCTAAGTGTATAAGGACCCTTTAAAAAAAGAGCAACGTTAAAAAGAAAACAAGTGAGTTTTTTCAAAAATAAGTGCTCTTCTATAAAATATGAACATTACTAATTAAAGACAATTACCTTATGTTTATCCTGGGATACCTGAGTTTTAGGCTTTAGTTTTCTTTTCCAATTAAAATATTATCACCAGCCACCAAAGTTAAGTGATGCCACTGGTCATTTTAACAATTAAGTATTAAGAAACTTGATTTTTCAATTCATTAAGCAATCAGTTTAAACAAAATACTACAAAGAACATTCCCCAGTGATTTCAGTATGCAAGTGAATAAACTTAACTCACGACTCCTGTAAACAAGAAGTTTTAATATTAGTATTTATTCGCATTGAAACGTGAATTTATTGGGAATAAGGAAATTAGTTAATTTGTAGCATAGCAAAGGTAAATCCATGTGTCTAAATTGTTGAAAATCTCTTTAAAGTTTAATTTTGTGAAAAACCACACAACTTTTGAAACTAGCTTAAATCAAAGAATTGTTACATAACAAAGATACTGGAAGAATCAATATAGTATAAGAAATTTATTTCAAGCAAAATAAGAGGCACAAAAATGTATGAAAAGAAAATTTTATTTAATACCTAAGTCAAAATTATTAAATTTGATAGATCAAGCAATCCAAATTTTGAAAGAAATCAAAATTTTACAAAAGATTCTATGAAATAATGAGCGTTTCTAGGAGAATTTGTTAGTAAGAATTTTTTGAATTCAAGAAACGAAGCGTATAAAAAGTTTATTCCCATTCTTAAAAGTAAATAAAAGTAAATCATCTTTCGAATAAAGCATATCAAGCATTAAATAAGTATTCAAGAAGAATATAGTTTCAAGAATTGTGAAGTTTTAGAACATTATGTACATGTCAACATAAAAGGATTGCATAACCTTAAAATTTCATGAATTGTCTGATTTGACTTACCTGGAGAAAAAGCAAGTAATTTTTTTTTACCATTAATCCAGCATTTTTAGCATAAAAATTCATCATAAGGAAACAACAACAACAAGTAAGCAAGAAAACCAAAATTCCATTAATACAAAAGTAACAGAAAGGCGTAGATAGTTTGGCAGATTTGATTAATGCACTCACGGATTCACGGATTGCGAAAGAACAGTGAATAGTGCGGCATCTGTGCGTATGGAATCGAAACCGAACGTCTAGAAATAAAGGTACCTTATATATACGTAAATAAAAAGCAAATATTACGAATTTTAAATTTATTCCATTGTAAAGATTTGTACAAATTTGATAATATAGATTTCTATATACGAGTTTTCAAACCCAAAGACCAAGGTTTATTAGAATAAAGGTAGAACTGATTTGTAAATTGTAACACCATTGATTTATC
This sequence comes from Rutpela maculata, assembly GCA_936432065.2. NCBI lineage: Eukaryota > Metazoa > Arthropoda > Insecta > Coleoptera > Cerambycidae > Rutpela > Rutpela maculata. The sequence goes on from OW386286.2 coordinate 148,913,873, forward strand.
TTCTTTGAAATAAAATTCTATTTATTTAATCTTGATTATTTTGCATTAATTCTGAAATTCATTTGAGCATATAAAAGAACATGCACTGACTGACCTTTGGTGAATCATACTAGTATTTGTGTGTTATTCGTAAGATCACAGAAAACGGTGGCGCCCTTAATATAAATTTCCGTTTCCAATCTAAATTTTATGTGAGAGCAAAATATTACAGTAAGTATTTAAGTGTACGGTACGCATGAAACGAAGCCCACCACACACTACAGGGTACCAGAAGCCCAGCCTTATTTGTAATTTAAATAGTGTGTACAACTGTTAATAATGTTTTAAGTGGGAATAATAACGCGAGCAACATGAGAGGGGGGAACTTTTTTGAACATACAGATTAAAAACAACACGACATGTCATACGAAGCCTTTTATAATTATGGTACATTACGAAGCCCGTTGTATAAAATGTATACATGTTTCAGATTACACGAAGCCATACATAGTTGCCACTTCTCTTCTAATTCTTTAACTAAATGATATAACTGTGTGCGATAATATAATCGCGTAGTCGATGTGCTAATAATATAATTGCATTGTTGTAGGTCTCGGCCGCATGCCACCAAAGGGGCCGCCCCAATATAAATAATTATGTTTAGGGTATGCATGTTAAAAGTATTTCCATTCATATAATTTATATTCATTCTAATGCAAAATGGGTAACAGATACAAGGTATTCATTCCATTATTGACGTTTGACTAAAATAGGCTTTTTGTACAAATATGAAGCCTCAAAATAAAGCCCAAAGTAGCATATTCCTCGCTTACTTGAAGCCCACACCCTGCCTATGCTTGTTTATAAACATTTTTCATTTTATGATAATTATTAAATTAATTATTTTATGTACTTGTTCTTTTAGACAAGTTCACACGTTTAAGCACATGTTAATTCTTGATAAAGCTCTTAAAAATATGAGTGAGGTCTCATTGGATTTAGAATGACGTCTAGAAAAATGTGCAAAAGTTTCAAACCCGCACATAAACCATTGCAAAAGTTATAAACAAATTCAAATTGAAAAAATAACGAGTTTTGTTTTTTGCAAATAACTCAAATACTATTAATATATAAGAAATTCAAAAAAAGATTCTTAAAGAGGAAGAAATTTCCAATAAAGAACTCCTGACTCCTGGAACTCTATCTCTATTATTAATAATTTTAGTTTGATGTTGAAAATAGAGCTCCGCGCGGTGAACGCAAAGCCGTTGTGATGCTCTGAAACCGACCTTGGCAAGTAAAAACATTTTTTTATGTTATTAAATATTAATTTAAAAATTTTTAAAATTATGGTATTATTTAGATACTTAGGAACAATATCCCTCCCGTTGGATCCCCGTTTTTCATAAAATGAGCCTATTGTGAATTAACAAATTTTTTTAAAGTTTGCGTTTATATTTCAAGTCGGAATATTGTTAAACAAAAGCCACTAAATTTATTATTATTTCGCTTCGTGGACACCTTATGTCAACTTTGCTTTATGAGAAATTATAACATTCCGATGTTTTTAATTGTTATAGTCTATTAGTTATTAATTATTCAAGCTAACAAAAAACTAAAAAATGGAAAAGAGAGGTTGAAATTTTTTTTTATTAATTTTAATTATTAATACTGTTTTTATACTCAAAAATACTATAAGATCACATAAACTTTAAATTTTTGGTGCTATTTGTTTAAACAAATTTTATGAACAAATAGATAATTTACGTATTTTTGAAAAATTTTTGCCATTTTGTTATAAAATATGATTTAAAAAAAATTCCTAAAACAGTTTTTTAACTGTTTATAATCAATTCTTTCTTTTTCCATTATTTAAACGAATTATTAAGAAAAAAATGTATTCTTAAAATTTATTATTTGTAATTCTCTCCAAGGTGAGAAATTTGTATTTATTGTTAATTCATATCTTTCATTCATATTTTTTTTATAGAATTTTAAATGTTAAATATTTTTTTTTTTACATGTTTATGTATAAGGTTGTTTTTGTTTTTTTTTCTATCAAAAAAAATATAAGCACGTTCAGCGATTGTTAATAACAAATTATTTATTAATAAATAAACAAATAAATTAACAACAAAAAATTTTTTCCCTTGTAGAGAATTGCAAATAATAAATTTTAAGAATAATTTTTTTTTATAATATGTTTAAATAATGAAAAAACGAAAAAATTGATTATAAACAGTTAAAAAAAAATTAAATCACCTAATATTTTATAATAAATAAAATGGCAAAAAATGTTTTTCAAAAATACGTAATTTATCTATTTGTCTATAAGATTTGTTTAAACAAATAGCACTAAAAATTTAAAGTTTATGTAGTCTTATAGTATTTTTGAATTTAGTAACAGTAATAATAATTAAAATTAATAAAAAAAAATTTCAACCTCTCTTTTTCATTTTTTAGTTTTTTGTTAGCTTAAATAATTAATAACTAATAGACCATAACAATTGAAATCATCGCAATGTCATAATCTTATAAAGTATAGTTGACATAAGGTTTTCACGGAGCGAAATAGTTTTAGTGGCTTTTGTGTAACAATTATCCGACTTGAAATATAAACGCAAATTCTAAAAAAATGTATTAATTAACAATAGGCTCATTTCATGAAACATCGGCGAAAAATTTTTTTTCCAACAAAATATTGTTCCTTTAAGTGTCTAAATAATACCATAATTTTTTTTAATTTCTAAATTAATATTTAATAATATAAAAAAATGTTTTTACTTGCTACGGTCGGTTTCAGAGCATTGGAGCTCTATTTTCAATATTAAATTAAAATTATTAATAATAGAGATAGAGTTCTGGGTGTCAGGAGTTTTTTATTGGAAATTTCTTCCTCTTTAAGAATTTTTTTTTAAAATTTTTAATTTCTTAAATATTAATAGTTTTCGAGTTATTTGCAAAAACGAATCTCGTTATTTTTTCAATCTTAATTTGTTTATAACTTTTGCAATTGTTTATGTGCGGGTTTGAAATTTTTGCACATTTTTCTAGACGTCATTCCGAATTCAACGAACCCTCACTCATATTTTTACGAGCTTTATCAAGAATTAACACGGGTATGAATTTGTGAACTAGACTGTTTGAGAAGTTTGAAAATAGAACAATGTTATATAAAACGTTGAAGAATTAATGTAACTGTTCTTTTTTCTATTGGAACTACCCACATGATAAAAGTCAAAGTCAATAGAAAGCAAAAAGAAATAACTGAATGTAAATATTGTTCGCCAGTTTTCTGAAGTTTTTATATAACTGATAAACATTCTGTATGACATTCTGCAGTTTGTTGAAAATAAGTTGATTTTTCTAGATATAATATTTGTAATTCTAATCGTCTCCTGTATTTGCAGATTGGACTTTTTTTTAATAACAACGTGGCTCTTCCTCTAGCTAATTTTAACTTATTGTCCAAATTTAAATACGATCGGACTCTTGGTCCTTCAGTTATCGTGCTTACAAGCACATGGTGTTTTCGCGAATAGTCCAGTAAATGTCAAAAGAACTGTTGGCAATGGTAAAGCTCTTTGATGCAAGACAATACTTAGTCATAAATCTATCTAAAAAAATAATAGTCCTATTATTATGATGAAAAAAAATGTATAAATAGAGCGGAAAAATTATTTTATAATTCGTTAAAATTAATAACCAAAACATTAGAATATGAGAAATACATAATACTGCGTATTACAACAAATTACCTGATCAGTTGGAAACTTAAAATAACATGAAAGTCATTGTTTATAAGAATAGTGCAGAAAAAGTAATTCTCAATTACGTAAAAATACATAATTTATGAAAAAAATTGTTTGTAGATGATACAATTATCTTCAATTTTTATTTTAATTTTTAATCGCCTTATTTATTTTTATGTTCTGGCGGAGTTTAGCCGATGGCTATTCTACCACTCAACCAGGACGGACACACACACACAGACAACATCACAACACCCATTCCCTGCGACATTGCCATCTGCCGCAGCTGAGACTCGAGCTCAGGAGAGGAGAGCGACTAGACCGTGTTGTCTCTCACACAACCGCAGTCTAGTCCACTACTACCATCTCGGTAACACATGAAAAACGCCACAATACATCCATACCCTGGCCAGGATTCGAACCCGGGACCCCGTGGTCGCAAACCTAACACCTTAAGCACTGCGCCACCGAGTTGGTGGCGCAGTGCTTAAGGTGTTAGGTAGTTTATCAAAAAAAAGTAAGTAAACATAACTTGAAAAATAAAGCAATAAATGGCATAATTTCACCCCAATTATACAAAGAGGGCAATTTTTAATGGTGCTTATTTTTTTGCAAGGTAACAAATTATCTGGAAGTTTTTTTATGTCTATTTTTATTCAAAATTAGTTTTTAGTTTTTATTTGCGATATGAAGACTAAGACCATAATAAGAAAAATAGCAGAAATTTAATATTGCTACATAAATTGTTTAAATTTTTATGAAGCAACCAAAACTGCAGTCTTGCGTTGATGACTCATCGATTTTGTGCGTCAGCCTTGTCTATAGGTGGTGTTGACAGAAGACGCTGTAATTAGGGTAAATGAAATCGGTTGATCCCAGTTGAAAGGTAATTGAATAAACTTTATTTTCCAACAAAAAATTCTAATATTTTGTTTCATTATAAATGGATAAAATGTTTTTTTACAATAAGGTTGGATTTTTTAGGTTATAAATTATTTTTAAGGAAAATAATGTAGGCATCTATACCATTTAATTAATCATTTAAAAAGCTAAAAAAAAAACTTTAAATGAACTTTTTTATTAGAACGCAATTTAAAGGAAAACATTTTCGCAAAATTCGATTTTCATGTAAACGAATTTTTGAACAAAGAATAGACATAACTTGTAGAAATTGTAGAGAATTAAAATATCTTTCAACATTGTGGCCAACGTTTTTCTCCTCAAGCCTTAATTACTTCCACATAGTATAGTAACGACAAAAAAAATTTTTTTAAATTTTTATTGTTCAAATAGGCTTAGAATGCCATGAAACGTCGAGATTTTAAGTTTGAGCAAAAAAAATTTTCTGCCTGTCGGTCGGTACATCTGTAACTTTTTGTGCGCACAATTACTCTGGAACTGTTTAAGATATTGTCTTAAAATTTGGTACACGTATGTATTTTAACGAGATCTGGAAATAAATTATATTTTTATCCTCTTCCGTCGAAGGGTTGGGTGGTAAATTGGGGTAAATGGGGGATAAATAGGTAAATCAAACAGGAAGAGTCCATAAAATTTATATTTAGTATATGTAAGAGAAGCTAAGGTCTCAAAAAACTTTTTGGCATTAGTCACCCTCACCCCATTATTAAAGAGGATAAAAAAAATTGTGATTTAGCGTGTGTACAAGAAACAAAAATCTCAAAATATTTTTTTACTTCATCCACCCCTATTACCATTCCCCTATCACCACCCCCATCCCACTACCGATGTGGGATATCGTTTTATGGGTTTTTGGGGTAGACGATTTCAAACATTATATTATTAAAGTTCCATAAACAGTTGTTCCCACATACAAATTTTTTTCGTTGTGAGAGACTTGGTTAGGAAATGTGGATGTGGAAGTGGTGACTTGGGCAGCGGTTTTTTTGAGTTAATCGCGAAAAACGAGCGTCAAAATTTGACTTTTGGAGAGCAGGAAAAAAACACTAAACCTTAAAAAAAATCACTTCTCGGTCAATTTTTTATCATATTGGAACGGACTAAAATTTTTTTCCTCCTTTGATTGAAATCCTTTATTTGTGAATTATTTTTTCTGTTGGATGACAGCCCTGCATATTTTTCTTATAAAAACTATATCAGATTTTTTTCCTGGCAATAGCGACTGACAACTACATTTCAAATATCATTTCATTGTGTCGTTTCTTATTTTTTAAAGTGGCCACCCTGTAAATTTTTCATATTTTTCTTATTTGACAGTTATGTTACCTACATGCGAAATCTTCGCCACATCTTCTTTTATTATTTTTTTAGGTGACAACCCTGTATATTTTCATATTTTTCTCGGCAGTTGTGATATCTGCATGTGAAATAATATCGTCCTTCATCTCATTTTTTATTATTATTTTTGGGGCGACCACCCTGTATATTTTTTCATATTTTTCTTTGACAGTTGTGTTAACTATATGCGAAACATTATTGTCCGCAATCCATTTTTTCATTATTTTCTTAGAGTGAGCACCCTGTACATTTTTCATATTTATTCCCCTGACAGTTGTGTTAACTACACGCAAAATATAACTGTCTTTCGTCACATTTATTTCCTCATTATTTTTTCAGGTGTCCACTATTCTTCGTTGACAGTAGCGTCAACTGACGACCAAATATTTTTCTTCTGCGTCAAATGGTTTTGTAATATTTTCCCCAAAATATATATCATATAAACTATAATAATTGTTATGTGTACATATGTATTGTTAGAAACAGATACATACTTCTGGCTCTTGTAGATATAGCTGTAGATATAGCGCCAACAGACAGACAGACTGATGAAATTAAATGGCTTTAATTTTCGTAATCTGCATAGTCTGAAACGCGAAAATCCGAAGAAATCTCGGAGGGTAATTTTTTTACGATTACAATACCCTACTTCCCTTCGGTTAGCGAAGGAAGTAAAAAACGAAATTTAATCCATATGACAATATTTCTAAATGCTTTAAAAGTGGATTTTAACATTCCGTAAACAAGTGGCACTGACCATTTATCAGGTACCTATCCTATAACAAATTTAGCGGGATTTTGATAGAAAGTGTCGACCTACCCCAACATCTGGTCGGCCAGTGAGTACAATGGGCTGTTATAGTTAGTAATTTTAAATATGTGACTAATACTTTCTCAATTTGCTTAATATACAGTATTATAAATTTTTCACATTCTGATTTTTTAGTTATTTAATATAGTTTTTAAATATGTTAACATTTTAAATCATATAAAGTGAAGTCAAATTAAGTAACAAAATAGGTGAATAAGGAATTCTCTGGCTGCAGCAATTTTATTATTTTAATTTGTCGGTAGTGCCACCGAGAAGTTTTTAATTAAATCGGTCCAGCGTAAAAAAAATTTAACAATTTATTTTTCAACGCTGAAATTTTCTGCTCTTTTCCTTATTATCTTCGGTCCTAATAATCGTATCGCAAAAATAAAAATATCGAGTGGCTATGAAAAAACTTTCTGATAATTTGTTAATTTGTAAGAAAATAAAAACCACCAACAATGGGCCTTTCCCACGTTTTTTTTATTGAATATTTGAGAAGTTCTCTTTAAAAAAACTCACCCGTATTTTTTCTTTTTTGCGAAATTTGCTTCTTTACTACAGAAATAATTATTATGTTATATGAATTTAAAATTGGCGGCAATATTTCTACACTGATGATACATTAAGAGGAATGACCAATCAGTTTATTCTAGCACCCTTGGTAGAGGCTTCATATGACCAGATTGTCTAGGCATTTTTTCGCGAGCTTACCACAACTAACTGTGGTAAGGTGTAAATGAGATGGCTATATATAATTAAGATGTGGATTGGTTATGTATGTATAGCCATCTCTTTTACACCTTACTATAGTTAGTTGTGGTAAGCTCGCGAAAAAATGCTTGATGTATAAGTGTTTGTCTCTTTCTACCTTTACCGAATTGACAGACATGTCATCAAGCTACACAGTACACACACACACACACACACACACACTTTTAAATAATTAATAAGAACACAGTTATGAAGTCAAAATACGAGATCTGTATGATCACAACGTAAATCGTAAATCAGAGAGCATAACCTATCTATATATTTTATTTCAATCAATGTTGCCAAGTGTCATTTATTTGTTGGGAGCCGACATGTAAGTGTCTTTCGTCTGTTAATTATTATCATTTTTATTATAATAGGTGGTATTATTCAATGAAAATTCATTATTTTCAAAAGCGGAGATAAAAAGTAGGCATTCTTTAATGAAATAATTAAAGCATTTTCTCTAACGCTAAACATTCATATACATTAGGCAACATGAAATAGTCTCATCGGCAGGTTTCCAGACGAGATGTACAATTCAGAAACGTCAACAGGTTCGTATAGGACATCTGCATCATGTAACCAACATAACCTTAAATTTTAAGTTTTTCAAGTTTATTCTCACGTTTAATGTTTGTATATGCATTTTTAGCTTGGAGCCGTACTGGCTCCAAGGAAATATTTAAAAATTCACGTAAATAATTTTTCAATATTGTTGATTAATAAAAATAGACTGCTAACTACAGGTTACATTTCCAACCTACAAAAAGAGTCCTATTTTATTAGGACAAGGTATTTAGAACTTCATAAACTAAACATTACTCTGAACTAGATTTTAGTTGAAAATACGTGAACCAGGCAGAAATTTTAATAATAGCTGGGGTAATACTCTTAAATCTTAAGAAACACATATTTTTGAGGTTAGCTGTGACGCCACGTGCAGATGCCCTATGAAGCCAGAAATTGTTTAATTTTGATTGGAGAATCCCTTCATGATGTAATTTGAGCGCGTTTACTTGTTTGAAATATGGAGTAAATAAGACAATATTTCTATTTTTAAAATATCCATTTAAAATTAAAATATTATACGATATGACGTGTATATACAATATTTATTAGGTGTTAATAAATGATTTATGAAAAGATAATCATCAAGTTCCATTACGTGGGAAAGGCCCATTGCCTTTTTTGACAATTTAAGAAATATAACGTAATAATGCATCCATTTTAATGAAAGTTGGAGGAACTGTGCACTTTATTGAACTAAACCTTCGTGCCAAATTTTAGCATAAAAATATTTCAAAATTTTAATTATTGTTTAAGTGCACTGATTCGTAGAACACATTTTTTTTCAAAATGTAGGTTTTTTACATATATTTTACAATGATATTATCTTCATTTAGACGATTTTTTAAATCTGTTTATAATTTTCAAAATTACAGGTATAAACATATTCAGATAACTGGATTTTTTATCAAACCAAGAACAGGTAACGAATTATGAAAATTGATGAAATATTTCTTAAAGAAATAATGATCTACTTGCATTTGGGGGCGAGATACGTCAGTGTTTGCGTCTCAGTCGCTTATAAATAAGCAAATTGATATATGTTCTTAAAATTTGGACTGGTTATTCTTCAATAATATTAGTCTCACCTAGTTGAGAACAATCCAGAAGCACATTTGTTAAAAAAGATAGAGGCCCGATAGTCAGGCTTTTAGCGATTATGGTAGAGATCCGAAAATCGACAAATAGCTTATAAAGGTTATTTTATGGTTTTACAGATCATACTTCAGTCGTAAGATAATTCAGTGGGTAAGACGACCAGCACTTTTTTTTCCAGGATGCAACGTCTCTGGTTCAAATCCTAACTGCGATTTTTTTTATTGTATCAGTGAAATTAAAAGTTACAAAGCTGTGTACATAGACAAGAATATCTGTTCAGGTTAGGTTTGTTTTCCCTTCCGCGACAAAAATGAATTAGAAAGTAAAAAAAAGAATTGACTATGTGTGTTATAATCTCAAAGCCGCTTTATTCGATGTAATTCTAAAAATTGTAGTTTTGACTCATTTTCAAACAGCGGAGACAAAAACATAAGCATCGAAAAACAATCAGTCCAAATTTCTAGAAAAAATATCGACTTGTTTATTTATAAGTGACCTAAACACAAAAACTGACGTTTCACGGCCCCAAATGCAAGTAAATCACTAATTTTTTTTTAGAAAAATGTTAGATATTTCATCTATTTTCATAATTCGTTTCCTGGTTTTGGTTTCATAAAAAATCCAGAGTTATTTGAATTTGTTTACAACTGATGCCCCCATTCAGGCCGGATTCTAACCCAAAGGCCAAAATCCTCCCTATAGGGGCGTTCCTTATTTCCTCCAGCACCGAAAAACCAATGCCAAAGTGCTTGTGCCGCAAGTTCATGAGACTAGGGCAGGAAGTGAGGACGTGGATGGAGGTTTCCTCCTCGTCCCCGCAGAACCTGCAGTCGGGGTTGTCGACCACCCCTATGGTATGCAGGTGTTTTCTGAAAGAGCCGTGTCTGTGGGGGTGGATGAAGTAAAAAAATATTTTGAGGTTTCTGGTTCTTGTGCACACACTAAATCATATTTTTTTTTCATCCCCTTTAATAATAGGGTGGGGGTGGTAATGGGGGTGGCTATTGCCAAAACTTTTTTTGAGACCTTAGCTTCTCTTGTATATACTAAATACCAATTTTATGGACTCTTACCTGCTTGATTTACCTATTTTCCCCAAATTTACCCCAATTTAACCCCCAACTCTTCGACGGAACAAGATGAAAATATAATCTAGTTCTAGATCTCGTTAAAGTACATATGTGTACCAAATTTCAAGTCAATATCTCAAACGGTTCCAGAGTAAACGTGCGCACAAAAAAAGTTACAGACAGACCGTCAGACAGAGACCGACAGACAGAATTTTTTTTTTGGTTCAAACTTAAAATCTCGACGTTTCGTGACGTTCTAAGCCTATTTGAACAATAAAAATTTTTTTGTCGTTACTATACTTCCACTGGATGTGGAAGTAATACAGATTACCATTGAATTTAACATACTTTTACTTCCACGTCCAGTGGAAGTATAGTAACGACAAAAAAATTTTTAAAAATTTTTATTGTCCAAATAGGCTTAAAATGTCATGAAACGTCGAGATTTTAAGTTTGAGCGAAAAAAAAATTTCTGTCTGTCTGTCGGTCTGTCTGTCTGTCGGTCTGTCTGTCTGTCGGTCTGTCTGTCTGTCGGTCTGTCTGTCTGTCTGTCGGTCTGTCTGTCTGTCGGTCTGTCTGTCTGTAACTTTTTTTTATGCGCACGTTTACTCTGAAACCGTTTAAGATATTGACTTGAAATTTGGTACACATATGTACTTTAACGAGATCTAGAACTTTTCATCTTGTTCCGTCGAAGGGTTGGGGGGTAAATTGGGGTAAATTTGGGGTAAATGGGTAAATGAAGCAGGTAAGAGTCCATAAAATTGGTATTTAGTATATACAAAAGAAGCTGAAGTCTCAAAAAAAATTTTGGCATTAGCCACCCCCATTACCACCCCCACCTCCTTACTAAAGGGGATGAAAAAAAATGTGATTTAGTGCATGTATAGGAACCAGAAACCTCAACATATTTTTTTACTTCATCCACCCCCCACTACCACCCCACTATCATCACCCCCACCCCACTACCTATGTGGGGTGTCGTTTTATGGGTTTTTGGGGTAGAGGATTTCAAATATTATATTATTAAAGTTCCATAAATAATTATTTTCACATACAAAGTTTTTTCGTTGTGAATGACTTGGACAGAGAATCTGGATGTGGAAGTAATGATTCCTTGGGCAGCGGTTTTACATAGTAATTTTAAAATTATATAATAAATATAAATGTATAGGTTAATATGTTAGAAAAAAATCAATCAATTTACAATTCTATTTTTATTTGTCTAAAAACTTAACCCTTAGTGAAATGAAATACACTGTAATTTTAATAAACTACATACTAAAACCTTAATTTCAAAATAAAATAAAACTAAATGGCAGTAGGTGTACAGAATGGTTGATGTTGGACAATTTAATGTGGAAATTATCCTTAATAACAAACTGAAGGCCCATACCTGCCCCTGTTTTGTAAGGTTTTCTATAAAGTATTTTTTTTATTTACATACCAAAATTAAAACTTGGCTATTTAAGAAAAAGTTAAATATCTCGTTTCTCTTGAGATGTTTCGGCAAGATAATTAAACAGTTTTAGGAGTGATTTAATATTTTAGTGATATTGCTACTTTTCTTTGCAGCGTGTTTAGATACAACAAAAAATTCAACAGAAGTCAATGTGATTTACGCAATCGACTTTTGGTAGTTACCACCCAAACACATGGGAGACACCCGTTTTTATTGCTCTTTCTTGGAACTATATTAACTATGTAGGTACCTTCTTCCAATAATGTCAATTTTATGACCATTTTTAGAATTCAGACACAACTTATAGATACACTTACTATTTTATTTTACGAAATTAAGAACAAAATTGTGACATAAATTTGACGCCCTGAGGCGGTCGCCTCGCTGCCTGACCTCTTCACACTGCCCTGATTTTCGTGCAAGTTATTTTTAAATAAATAGTAAATTTGCACACGTGGCAGTTGCATTTATAAACTTTTCAGTTGTAAACTTTTTGTAAATTATATGAAAAGTAATACATGACTGTTAAAAACTCTATTTTCGCATATTTTTAAAATTTCAACATGAAGAATTAAAAACTGGACACATATGTAAAAAAAAATGAGGAAAACAAAAATTGAAAAATTTGAAAAAGTTATTAGTATTTCTAGAGTAATATGTACATTATAAATGTTTTTCATAACTCCCTCTTGTGTACCACCAGTTGGGGTTGATTTTACATCCATAGCTAAACATACTAGTTTCTTTCCAAGATTAGACATTTTTTCAGCAGTTCACTGTCACAAACACTTGTCGACTGTTAAAAAGCGCGCAAAGCATCCTTTGGGCTCTTTGAGATATGACAACATAGCAGGATCTCATCTTACATTATATACATCAACATATACATGAGTGGATCTCGACTTGTTTGGTTTTTATTAAGGATCTCGTTTTGTTTAAATTTTATCACGAAAAATTCAAAGGTTAAATTTGTTTCCCCTGTGTTGGTTTATGGATTAAGAGGATAATGAAGCAAGTTTCTGTGAAAAATATACTTAACAAAGTATTTCTCTTGTGATGGATCTCGGGTTGTCCAAAATTTATTCGGATCTCGACTTGATATAAAAACATATATATATATATATATATATATATATATATATATATATATATATATATATATATATATATATATATATATATATATATATATATATATATATATATATATATATATATATATGAAAAATACTAGGTTCACGGGTTGATATATATATATATATATCAAACACCTATTTTCTCCAAAATAAATTCTATAAACAAATAAGTGGAGCCCCTATGGGATCACCTCTATCCTCCATCATAGCCAATATCTTCATGGACGACTTCGAAACCGAAGCCCTCAACACTTCCGAACTGAAACCTACGTGTTGGTTAAGATACGTTGATGACACCTTCGTTATCTGGCCGCACGGTAGGGATTCCCTAAATACTTTCTTGTCCCACTTAAACAACATCCATCCCAAAATACAGTTCACCATGGAAGTGGAGAATAATTCGTCCCTACCTTTTCTAGATGTCCTTATCACTAAAAATAACACACACCAATTCTCTTACTCTGTTTACCGAAAACCAACCCACACAAACCGTTACCTAAATGCAAACTCCCATCACCATCCCTCACAAATAAATTCGGTCGTCAACACTCTTATAACAAGATCCCTCAGACTAACTGACAGCCATAACAGACAAACGGAATTGCACACATTAGAACACGCACTCGTATAAAACGGTTATGACAGAAACCATATAAGACGGACCATAAATAAAGCACAGTACCCACCCCAAACACAACATCCGGATACATCCCCACCTGAACAACACAAAGCCTTCCTACCTTACATCAAAGGTGTCACAGACCGAATCTCCAAAGTCCTAATAACAAACAACATAAAAACAATATTCACAATACAACATACTATTTTCAACCTTATTTTACTAATTTTGAAATTTAATTAATAATTTCTAAATCTCACTCAATTTCAATATTTATTAATAGTTAAATATTCAAATAACTTTTAAACCTTTATTATATTAATAATTTTCCAATTTTAAATTTATAACTATCCAATATACAATCAAAATGCATACATAAACAGTTCGTTAGTAAAATCTTAGATCTTAATAACTCAGAGCATATTACACTATATATATATATATATATATATATATATATATATATATATATATATATATATATAAAGAACAATCTAAATTTAGTATGGCTTCGGACAAAACTTGGTAAAACCCCATTCCTGTAAAAATAATGATGAAGGATAGTCACGTCCGTCTAGTTAAAGAACAATCTAAATTTAGTAGGGCTTCGGACTTGTCCGTACTAAGTTTAGATTGTTCTTTAACTAGTCGGACGTGACTATCCTTCATTATATATATATATATATATATATATATATATATATATATATATATATATATATATATATATATATATATATATATATATATATATATATATATATATATATATATATATATATATATATAAAATAGGAAAAAATATATATATATATACATCTTTCATACTATCCTGAATCTGAAATATCTATAATAATAATTTCGAATTCATGTTAAATAATGTATATATTCGAAGAATAAATAAAGTTTTAGTTTAACATTTTTGTATAATACATGTTATTATTATTTTGTTTCAAAATTGTTTTTTCTTCTTTTTGTTTTTATTCTCCTTGGTTACTTGAAGTCCTAGAATCTGGTATTTACTAGTAAGTGAACTGATCGCCACATTACTCCCCCGCTAAGAAAAAGATCAGTCAGTCATTCAATTCGTCAATAGCAAAACGAACTTTCTTAATTAAAGGTGGAGTGACATCACATTTGTCAGATAATAAATATGCTGGTTTAATCCTGTCAATGTTTACCGTGACGGCTTTAGTTCCTTTAACAAAAGTAACCAATTTATCTGTACGGGACAACACTTTAAAAGGTCCATCGTACAGCGGAGTAAAATATTTTTTAAAACGTTCTTTCCGAACGAAAACAAAACTACAATTCGAGATATCTGGGCTGACAAATGATTTGTAATTAACGTGGTGAACTGGTGGAATGAACGTTAAATTATTAAATGAAGTACGTAATTTAGCAATAAAATAAGGAATATCCGGACAAGTATATGATTTAATAAAAAATTCACCAGGTATTCGTAATGTTTGACCAAAAACGAGTTCTGCGGAAGAACATTGCAAATCGTCTTTAGGGATAGTTCTGAGAGCTAATAGTATGATAGGAAGTTCATCTACCCAATGTGGTGTAGAAGTCCTAGCTCTCAGAGCAGTTTTAAGAGATTTATTAAACCTTTCAATCATTCCATTCGAGGAAGGATGATATGGCGTCGTACGAATTCTATGAAATCCCAAAAATTTTGAAAATTCTTTGAACAATTTTGATTCAAATTGAACGCCTTGGTCGGTTGTCACTGTGACGTAAGCCGAAAGGCATACGCCCAAATTCAAACAAACCGAAAGGAGTAGTAATCGCTGTTTTAAAAATGTCGCTTTTTGCGACAGGAATCTGGTGATAAGCACGTACCAAATCTATTTTTGAAAAAATGACACAATTATACAACTGCGAGTTAAAATCATGGAGTTGGGGCAACGGGTATCTGTCAGGAACAGTAATTGAATTTAGACGACGATAGTCCCCACAAGGTCTCCAGTCGCAGCTTTCTCTTTTTCAACCGTATGCAATGGTGAGGAAACGGAAGAAGAAGAAGGTACACAAATACCTAGTTCTACCATATTATTGAATTCGTCCTGAGCTATCTTGAATTTAACGCTATCCAACCTACGTGGGCGTGAGAAAGGTAAATGACCTTCTGTAACTATATGATGCTCAACTGAATGTTTAACTGGCAAATTGTAATTTGGGGAGCTAATTAAAGTAGGAAATTGTAAAAGTAATGCAGTGAATTCATTTGATACGCTAAATAACTTAGGAGAATGTAACGGACCATTGTTTTGAAAATAAATATGTTGACAAACTAGTCATATTGTCGATTAAACATTTATGTTTTAAATCAACAACTAAACCAAAATGAGCTAAAAAGTCTGCTCCGATAATGGCGATATTTATATCTGCTATATTAAAAACGAAATGAAATAACCTACGTAAGTTTAAATCAATTTTCAAAAATTTCTTCCCGAAGGTATCTATAACTGAACCATTAGCTGCTGTTAGTACAACATCAGGGTTTCTCCTAGTATTCGTTAATAGATTCCGAGGTATAATTGATAAATCAGCGCCCGTGTCAATGAGGAATTCTAATTTATTAGTATTATCAAATATAAAAAGACGAGGTTTACTATCCGAAATTTTAACGTCAGTTGTCAAAATATTATTGATATTTAGTCATCTGTGATTGTCGGTTTTGACATCTTTGGCGAACGTGCACCAATCTCCGAGACACTTAAATGCTATACGACCATAAAGTTGATGGTAATAGCAAACCTTGGCATTAGAAGGATTATATCTAATGCTGGTACCACTTCGACTATTAGAACGGGGCCTTGAGCCTCTGCTATTTCTTGAGTCGAGTCGACTTCTACAACTATTGCAATCAGTGCCAGAAACTGTAGGGGTAGTGGAAGGAATTGAAGAAACTTTAGATTCAATAGCAAGTAATTGAGATGTAAATATTTCTTGTTTGTGTAAGACTTGATTTAACATGTCTTGAAATGTTGCGATCAAACTAGATGTAGAAACTGTTGGATTGATGTTACAAATCAAATTCGAGGTAAGGGAAGTCATAGAATTCTGACACGACTCCCATATACGATCGGCAATGTCGATTAACTCCTTAATCTCAGTTTTTCCCGACGCTGTAATTGCAATGAAGATTGTTTTGGGTAGTCGCCGCTTCCACAACTTGACCAGGAGCTCCTGGCTCACCACATGGGAACCTCCGACCGTTGATAGCATTGATCGGTAAAAATCTGATGGATTTTGGTCTCCCATCTGGGAACGAGAGAGTAGGTCCTCCAACCGCTTTTCCTCGCTTGAGGTTAAACGAGAAATTAGTATATTTTTCAAGTTGTCATATAGATCTTTTTCTGGCTGATTAGTGACAACGTCATATACCGTGGTAATAATTTCAGGGGGTAAACTGGCAATGACATAATCGTATTTTTTTCGATCGCTAACAATCCTGTGAATAGAAAATTGCGACTCAATTTGAGTAAACCATATTTCTGGTTTAGATACCCAGAAAGGTGGTAATTTAATGGTCGCGACGTAATTACCATGAGATGTCCCTGCACCTGATGAAATTTGAATGTCATCTAATAAAATATTATCGGTTGGTGATGCCATTTTTAAAATAAAGAAATAATAAATCGATGACTAATTAATTGAATGATTAATTGATTGTATATATTATGCTTTTTGCTATGTTTTTTGAATGAGATTTTTTAAAGACGTCAACGTTGAATGACTGACATGATTCCCTTTAATAACGAAGGAATAATGATCAATGGCAAAACAATTCACTTACCAGATAAATAAAGCGATCTTTCTTAGCAGTCGTCCTTATATACTTTCTTGGTTGTTGAAGAAATAGATTCCAAATAGAGACGTTCAAAAATTAAGTATGGTATGATATTTTAATCCAATTAATAAATCCAATCCATTCGATCCAATAAATTTACGTGCTGATTCAGCCTAATACTTCCAAGTGGTACATGACCATATATAAACGAATATGATGTTCCAAAAAACCAATTTTAAAGCAACATGTGATATCCAATTCTCAGAATGTTCGAATCGGGGTCAATTTACCAACATATATTATCTCAAATTATATTTTCAGCAGGTATACGTGAACATGCCTGGGGTAACTAATTTATAATCCAATTCAGACCTTCCAATTCAATTTATAGGACCAATTTGCAGGAATCGTCAGAGGTCACCAATTTATAGATATCGGAGTCACCAATTTATAGATATTAGGATTAGTAAAATGATATATCTATAATAATAATTTCGAATTCATGTTAAATAATGTATATATTCGAAGAATAAATAAAGTTTTAGTTTAACATTTTTGTATAATACATGTTATTATTATTTTGTTTTTTCTTCTTTTTGTTTTTATTCTCCTTGGTTACTTGAAGTCCTAGAATCTGGTATTTACTAGTAAGTGAACTGATCGCCACAGTTGGTTACTGATCACGATTTGAAGGTGTAATTCAATGCAGGTCGGGGTATTTGCCCGCTGAGTAGTTGTTTCCTTCAAAATCCGATTTCATATTTATATATACATATATATATATATATATATATATATATATATATATATATATATATATATATATATATATATATATATATATATATATATATATATATTGATAAGTAATACGTTGTAATACGTTGTCACCTCAGGGTCGTTGACTGGGCGGCCTGACCTCACCCTTTTCTGGTGGTAATAATTGACCTATTTATACATATATCCTCTAAGGGGAGTAACAGGAATAGGTTTCTCAAAAAAAAATAAGTGATTTCTTAATTTAAAATTTTGTATATATGTTTAGATATTACAAATGCGAAGAGACCTCAGTTATATATATTACCGCACGAGAGTTGCAATTCCATGTCGCCTCATACAGTGTTGCCAGCATTTTTGAGGTGTGTCCGTACTGATTATACCTGCGGTATATACAGCAGGGAATAATCTATTTCGTTAGTACTATTAAGTACTTTATGTAGAATTTATTTCTTTCTGAACTTTTCAAGAAATGATACTAGGACATAAACTTCATGGGTAGGAAGAGAAAAAAAGGTGATAGAAATATAATCTTATTTATTAAAATTATGATTTAAAAATAAAAAAATGTGCTGTGTAAACAAAAGTTTGCAATTTATGATTTCTAACTACAAGAATTATTTCCCCCAATCGGCCTTTTTGAACTTCCTTGTGTGGATTATAAGTATAAGACTATTATGAAATGAATCAAAGTTGCGGACAGGCGTTGCCAACTGCGAATATCTATTAAGTAAACATGATAACGTCTGTTGGACTTGTCTGTTGGAAAATTCTTATTTCAAATTGTAAACATCTATAAAATAGCACAGTAGAATAGTTTTTATTGAAATTGAATCTTATCCGACATACACAGCGATCGTCATAGGCGTGTAAACTCTGATCTATTATATGTAAAAACTATGTTTTATTGTAATTTTGGAGCAAAATATTACAAAGGTTTTTTATTAAACAAACAAAAATATGAAGGTGTACAAGGCATCTAAACCGCAATACACAGGGTGTCTCTCAGGTTTGAACAACTCTATATATATTAGAGGACATATCAAACCTTACCTTAAAAACCTTAAAATATCATTAAAGTATTTTTAATAAAACTGTTTTAAAATGAATGAAAGTTGTTGTTGGGTGTTGCCGAATGTGAATAAATATATGAAGTACGCGAATTTTTTTTCGAATTTGGAACATAAAATAGCCCGATAACATATTTCCTATTTAAATTGGATCATATCCGTCGTACAGAGGAATCATATGTGTCATCTTTTATATAATTTGTTTTATTACGATTTGATTTGATTAAGAACATAAAAAATGCAAAAATATACAAGATATCTATACTACAATATACAATGAGTCCTCCAGGTTCGTGCGAACATTACGTGAGTTAGATATATCAGTTTTACCCTAAAGTGTTATTGAGGTATTTTTAATAATACTATTACGAAACGAAAGTTGAAGTTGGGAGCGCAAAGCGGCCTCAATTGTAACAGAGAAGTCTATTAAAATTGTGAGCAGTAAAAAATAAATAAAAACTTATCTTATTCATAATTTTAAAAAAAATAAAAAAAGACATTAACAACAGAGAATGGTTAAACAAAATAAGTTCTTATTTAGTTTACGAATTTAATTATGTTTATTTACTGTTCACAAATTCAATGGGAATGTAACCAGTAACTGAAAAAAATAAAAATTGACCTGCCACCTTTGTGGTTTTTAATCCCAAAACCAAGTCCACTGCATACTCCCAAAACTTAAACACAAACGATATGATCACCTTGTATATAGACACTGCTGCTGTATTAGAATTTTAGATCGAAATGTTACTAAGGATTTTAATTAAGCACAAAAAATGCTAAGATGCATAAAAAGTCGAAACTCTAACATACACTGGGTCACTCAAGTTTTAACAAAGTTTACGTAGATATATATATTACATATCAATGTTACTTTAAAAGGTATAAATTGTGTATATTTAATAAGAGTACCTATTACAATCGAATTAAAGTTGCAGTCTGTCGTTGCCGACTGATTTATTAATAAAAAATATATATATTGACTGTGTACTTAATTTCAGTGGCAACTTTTAAAAGTGAATTGTACCATGTTGGTACAAAATATGAATTAAATAGGTTTTCGCAGTCGGCCACGCACGATAGCAACTTTTACCCATTAAAATCAACATATAAATTCGAATCTAGTCCTACCAATAATTAAATGGATAAATAAAATAATCACATCAGAAATAAAATTTCTGCATCTCTTGAATTGAGTTGTATTGCAGATTCAATGCATTTACGATTACTAGGAAAGACTTTTTTATTTTCTTTCTGAAAATTCGTCTAAGTAGAGGCCAACGCAAATACGGAATTATAGTTACAAGTTATTGAATTCCAGTATTTCATCTTCAAAAGTGAATTAGCGATTTCATATTTTTTAAGCGTTTAGTTTTGGTTATCTAGATTTATGCTTTTCCTTTATTTCGTTATTTATTTGTAAAATATATACGAATTCCAAGCTGACTGTCACTTGCATTGTTTGAATGACATTAAGTAAGAATGAGGTTTAACAACCAATAAATATCAAACACAAATGGGTTTATTATAACCAGTAAAAAACCTTTAAACTTCTCAAAATATTTTTCTATTGTTCTGGATTGCACTCCAGATGTTAGTCACATTGAACAGCTCTAACAATTGTTTTCAGATTTGTCAACTTAAACAATGTCACAAAGAAAGTTGAAATCAGGCAACATTTTATAAAATTGTGTTCTGCAACTTATCAAACTGAGTTAGAATTATCTGTTAAAATATGTGTTTTGTAATCTAAAAAAATATACGATTTGCGGGGACAAGATTATGACAACGAAGCAAATATGCGTAATGAATACACTGGGCTGTGACAGAATATCTTGGGAATAAATCCTAGTGCGTTTCATGTACTATGCTGTGCGCATAATTTAAATTTAGTGCCAAACAATACTGCAGATCGTTCTTTTAAAATAACCTTTTTTTTAACTAAACTTGAATTTAAGTCCACATTTCTTGAGAAAGAGAATATATATCAATATGCGGTTTTGAGGATCTAAGAGATAATTTATTTGTGAAACAGCGAGTTTTGCCCGCCTCTTTTAATTTGAGCACATTACTATTAAGACAGTAAAATTAATAGTTGACCCAGAACAAATTTGTAACAATCTGATTTCTTAGGGATTGTATTCTACGGCTATTCAGAACTCTAACTGAAAATCTCAAATAATCCGCCTTGCAGAAATGAAGAAAAAATGCGCCGCCATGTTGAAATTAGGCACTTTTTTCCTTTAATCGGTAATAGCCCATACGGATGACACTTTAAGAAAAAAGTAAAGACGTAAAATATTGAGAGAAAGAGCGAAGTTTTAATGTGGTATAAATTTTTTTGCAATCGTTTAAATATTAGCAAAGTTACGGTTGTCAAAATGACAGATTTATATAAAAAAAGATTACTTTTTGTTTTTTAATATTCAATTCTCTGAATTAGGATTGTTGCCTAACCAGACTTGAATTTGCCAATACACTCTATAAATATGATATTTAGTGGCATCGGATGTTGGTGGAAGAACTGCTAGATCGAAGTGTTGAAAAATATTTTGCCCAGCAGAAATCTGATTATACCAACGAACCTGTACCTAATCATTTAAACCATTAGTTTTTTTTTTACTGCCATACCATCTTAAAATAAATTCTTCCCCAGTTACCGCAAGCTGATTTGCTTCAGCAAAACTTTTGAAAATTAATAGGCCGTTACTTAGTTCAATATTATTTTCTAAAACTGAAAATACTGTTTTTTTTGCCCTTTTTATAAAATGCAGAGGTGGTATCGCATCCGGCATGTGTAAATAGAATATTTTTTACTACATTTTCACTTAGTTCTGAACGTAACTTACACATATTCGTTATTTTATCAGATTTACCTCCATCATCGGGTCTCATCATGTACAAATTTTTTTGTTTTGCAATGTTCAATGAGTAACGTTATTAAGTCTGTATATTGACCCACAACTATAACAGGGTTACAAATATCAGTTGAGCAATCAATAGCAGTTTTTACAATTAAATAATCAGCATCTGAATCCGTACATTCGACTGTGGTATTGTTTTGGGAAAAATTTGATCTTTATTTAATGCTGATGCTAAAAATCCGTTTTGAGATATCTCTAACCATGTTTAATTAGTATTACCGACAAAAGTTTTTGTTGAGTATTGTTACATTTTTATGGTGTTAAAATACGAACAAAAAATATCATTTTTTATAAGAATCTGTCATTTTGACAACCATACCTTTGTTAATATTTAACCGATTTATGGTATACTGAAGCTTAAACTCTTTCTCTCAAAATGTTGCCTCTTTACTTTTTTTCATAATGTGTTATCCGTGTGAGCTATTACCGATTAAAGTAGAAAAGTGTCTAATTTCAACATGGCGGCGCTTTTTTTCTTCATTTCTTCACGGCGGGTTTTTTGGGATTTTTCAATCTACAAGAACGTAAAAGAAAAACGTGTTTTTTGACAATCTTTATAACTACCGAAATTCCACAAAAAATGGTTTATACTTTTTTGAACCGCATTTTTTTAGTCACTGGTTTATAGGACAAAAAGCTATTTCTCAAATTTTTTATCTCTCTTATTTTGTAAATACCGATTTTTTCTAAAACCTGTAATATTTCAATTTTTTTGACGTTGTGCCTTATTGTGCTTTGTAAGAGCCGACCGTGGTAGGTTATTTTAATACCTTGTGACAGCTCCGTTAAAATTAGAATAATAAGTAAATTTTTTTGCATGATAATCAGTGGTGTACCTAAAATCGGTACACGTTTACGGATTGGGGGACCGTTTTTGTGTTTTCTACATCAAAATATTAACACTTTATCTCCGGAACGATTAAAAATATCAAATTGAAATTTATCACTAAATCTGTAGATACAAATTTTTTTTCCCAAATTTTGTTGATGTATTTTTCAAACCAAAAATACAAAAATATGCGAAAAATTGAATGTCGTTTTAATGGCATTAAATAGAATTTAAATATCTATTTATTTATTTTTATAAGCACTATTATTACATAAAATGTCAACTAAAGAAAAAGAGAAGAACCAAACTTTTTATTATTAACTGATAGTACAGTCAGTGAAGCGGTAAAAATGGTAAAATTCCCGACCCGAAAACGATGAAAGGAATTTCCTTAATTTCTTTTTGTAATATGCTTTATAAAATACTATATTGTCGCATTACCTGCTTTTTATTTTTAAGGGTGGAAACTAATTCTAAAAACTGAAAAATTAATAATTCTTCTAATTTTTAAATAAATAAACGAAAATCAATATATTTGTGTTTTTGAGGTCGCTGAATATGACTGTGAGGTCAAAACTTATGAGACGAAAATATTAAGGGTAGAAATCACCCTTAAATACTGAAAAATTAATGTGTTCTAATTTTACGAATAAGATCACGAAAATTTATATACTCATGTTTTTGAGGTCGTCGAATATGATTATGAGGTCAAAACATAGGAAAGACGGAAATATTAAGGGTTGAAATCACCCGTAAATACTGAATAATTAATAATTCTTCTAATGTTACAAATAAATTCACGAAAATCCATATACTTACGTTTTTTAGGTCGCTGAATAAGATTATGTGGTCTAAATTTGTCTAATTTTATTATAAACAACTGCAAAAGTTGAAAACAAATGAACATTGAAAAAATAACGAGTTTCGTTTTTTGCAAATAACTCGAAAACTATTAATATTTAAGAAAATATAAAGAAAGATTCTTAAAGGGGAAGAAATTTCCAATAAAAAAGTCAAGACTACCGAAACTCTATCTCTATTATTAATAATTTTAATTGAATGTTGAAAATAGAGCTCCGCGCGGTGAACACTAAGCCGTTACGATGCTCTGAAACCGGCCATAATAAGTAAAAATATTTTTTTATGTTATTAAATATTAATTTAAAATTTTTAATAATTTATGGTATTATTTAGACACTTAAAAAAGGAGCAATATCCCGTTGGAAAAAAATTTTTCACCGATTTTTCATAAAATGAGCCTATTGTTAATTAACAAATTTTTTTAGAGTTTGCGTTTATGTTTCAAGTCGGATAATTGTTAAACAAGTGGACCATCCCTTGTATTGTTTGAATGATATTTAGTAAGGATAAGATTTAAGAACCAATAAATATTAAACACAATTTGGTTTATTACCAACTAGTAAAAAAATTATAAACTACAAATATTTTTCTAATATTCTGGATTACACTCCCGATGATAGTCACATTGAGCAGCTCTAATAATTGTTTTCAGATTTGTCAACTTAAATAATGTTACAAAGAAAATTGAAATTAGGCAACATTTTATAAAAAGCAACGGATCGATCAAACTGAATTAGAATGATCTGGATTTGTTCAAAATGTGTTTTGTAGTATAAATTTAAATATATACGATTTGCAAGATTATGACAACGGAACAAATATGAGTAGTGAGCACAGTGAGAGAAAATCTTAGAAATAAATCCTAGAGCATGTTAAGTACAATGTTCTGCACATAGTTTAAATCTATTGCCAAACGATGCTGCAGATCGTTCTTTTAAAGCAACCTTTTTTTTAACTAAACTACTGGCTAATTGAAACGGACCAAGCGAATAGACATCAATATGTGATTTTCAGGATTTAAGGGATAATTCAGTTGTGAAAAGGCGAGTTTTGTCTAATTCTTTTATTTTGAAGCGTGTTTTTTTTTGACAAACTTTATAACTACCGAGATTCGTAGAGATTCCACAAAAAATGTTTTGTATTTTTTTATGCGATTTTTTTTTAGTCACTGGTATGTTGTAAGAAACGATTTCTCAAATTTTTTATATCTCACTTATTTTGTAAGATGCCGATTTTGTTTCTAAAAACCTGTAATTTTTTAATTTTTTTAACGTTATGTCTTATTGTGCTTTGTAAGAGCCGATCATTGTAGATTATTATAATACCGTATGATAGCTCCTTTAAAATCATAATAAAAAGTAAATCTTTGCATGGTAATCACTGGAGTATCCAAAATTGGTATATATTTACAGATTGGGGAATCTCTTTTGGGTTTTGACATTAAAATATAAAAAACAGGAACCCATTTATCTCCGAAACAATTACAGATATCAAGCTATAATTTGGCACATCTATTAAGGGACTAACTAAAATGGCTTTACCTGTAGATACATTTTTTGCCAAATTTTGTTGATTTAATTTTCACACCAAAAATACAAAAGTGTACGAAAAATTGTATGTCTATTTAATACAATTAAATATAATCTAAATATTTATTTATTCATTTTTATAAGCACTATTATTATATAAAATGTCAACTAAAGAAAAAGGGAAGAACCATACTTTTTATTATTAATGGAGCAATAATAGTTAAATGTATATTAGCGAGAAAAATGATATATATGTATTAACCATGAACTGAAAGTACAAGAAAATGCACTTATTATTTTAAAGGAACGGCATAAGGTATTATAATAATTTACAATGATCGGCTGTTATGAAAACCAATGAGGCCTAATGGCAAAAAGATATTTATTTTTTTTTAAAACTAGTGACCAAAAAAATGCCATCAAAATAATATTAAATAATGTTTGTTGAATCTCGGTAGTTATAAAGTTTGGTTAAAAAAACACGCTTTTCTTTCACACCCTGTAAACAGTAACGTGCTTCAAAATAAAAGAAATGAACAAAACCGGCTGTTTCACAAATAAATAATCTCTTAAATTCTAAAAACCGCATATCGATATCTATTCTCTTTCTCAAAAAATGTGGATTTAAATTCAACCTAAAAATTTGCTTGGTCCCTTTCAATTAGCCAGCGCCAGCGGTTAATGTAGCAATAATAGTTAAATGTATATTAGCGAGAAAAATGATATATATGTATTAACCATGAACTGAAAGTACAAGAAAATGCACTTATTATTTTAAAGGAACGGCATAAGGTATTATAATAATCTACAATGATCGGCTGTTATGAAAACCAATGAGGCCTAATGGCAAAAAAATATTTATTTTTTTTTAAACTAGTGACCAAAAAAATGCCATCAAAATAATATTAAATAATGTTTTTTGAATCTCGGTAGTTATAAAGTTTGGTTAAAAAAGCACGCTTTTCTTTCACACCCTGTAAACAGTAACGTGCTTCAAAATAAAAGAAATGAACAAAACCGGCTGTTTCACAAATAAATAACCTCTTAAATTCTGAAAACCGCATATCGATATCTATTCTCTTTCTCAAAAAATGTGGAT
The DNA here is from genome assembly GCA_936432065.2 of Rutpela maculata. NCBI lineage: Eukaryota > Metazoa > Arthropoda > Insecta > Coleoptera > Cerambycidae > Rutpela > Rutpela maculata. The sequence continues at coordinate 148,940,273 of OW386286.2, forward strand.
TTAAATTCAACCTAAAAATTTGCTTGGTCCCTTTCAATTAGCCAGCGCCAGCGGTTCAAGAACTATAAATATTTTTGTTGGTCACTGGCCGCTAACGCTATACGCAAATTGATGCAACGTTGCCAGTAATCTGAGGGGACGGCGAATACGTAATATCTGTAGTCCGCCTTATACTAGTTAGAGGTGACTTCGTGTTGACCATTCCTACTTGATACGGCGACACTAGCGCTGGTGATATACACTCGAACTAAAACTCAAAATTGTAGGTACCAGTGAAGTGAAGTGACCTCAGAACTATTTTTCGCTAAGTAACTTAGGATGACATCTGGATTCATTTTACATCGAAATTAAGGCCAAACGTTGTCGCCTCAGCTTTATGAGGTCACAACGTCATATATGAGGTCACAGCGTATTTAGTATATCTATTCTTGAGGCGACGACGTAGTGTTTATAACTCTATATATATATATATATATATATATATATATATATATATATATATATATATATATATGACCTATGGCATACATATATATATATATATATATATATATATATATATATATATATATATATATATATATATATATATATATATATATATATACAGTGTGTCCACGGATGGACTTAACTATACTTATAAAAATGGTTATTTTCGATTTTTCGAAAAAAACTTATTCTTCATAATTTCTTTTGCTTGTTATATAAATACGATTCACGTTGAGAAAGTTTAATTTTGTGGTGCGCAAAAATTATAAAAATTTGGATTTTCCAAATAAAAAAGTTTAAAATCAAACTTTTTGAGGCATTGGAATTAAGGAGCTTAAAAGCAGTAATCGCAAAGCCAAATAATTTTTTTTTCATGGAAGTTATTGTTATTAAGTTATTTGATATTAAAAATAGACAGAACAATTTTTTTTAATTAAATGTGAGAAAGTATTTATTCAACTTAAGTATTTATACAGTAACGTCCTTACTCAACATGAAACGTCAACGCATTTCTCCATACTTTTTTGAAATTCGTTATAAACATTGTGAAGTATATCTGGTGTCACTGTAGCAATGGCATTAGTGATTCTGTTTTTTAAAATCTTAATATTATCTTGCATGTCAGTTGCATACATTTTTGGCTTAAGATACCCCCACAGAAAATAATCCGTTGCGGTGAGGTCCGGAGACCGCGCAGGCCAGTTTATCTGTCCATGGCGCCCAATCCATTTTTCGGGAAAATGTTCATTTAGCCCATCGGTGACAATCATTGCACTATGCGTTGGGCAGCCGTCCTGTTGGAATATCATATTTCTTCTAAATTCCAAACTTACTTCATCCATTTGTGGCAAAAAATATTCACTAAGAATTTCTAAATAATAATTTGCATTAAGCCTTCCTTCCAAGGAAAATGGACCAATTACTTTATTGAACGTTAACGCACTCCATACGTTGACTTTCTTAAATTTTTGGCTGTGGATTTTCTTTTGCCCAAAAGCGATAATTAGGAAGTTTCCATTTTTCTCATTTTCTCGTAATAAATAGTCGTAAAAATCTAAAAAATATCTGTAATTTTTTTTTTTTAATTATCTACATAAATAAAAAAGTTATGGGGCGAGCATAGAGGCGACTTCAATGTGAATATCAGTCGATATTCCGTTGAAGCAACGTCGAGCGCGGTTAGTACTTGGATGGGCTCCCATCTTGGGAAATACAGCGTTCTCGTCCCACCTTCTAGAGGCTTGTATATCAGTGTATACTCGGAAGTTACGTAATTTCAGACGAGGATTACGTAGTGGATATACCATCCTTCGGAGGGGAAGTAAAGCAGGCGGTCCCTTGTCTATTAAATGTTAGGCAAGTAAAAGATCCCTACTCTTCTTAAGGGAAGAGGTTCGGCAAAATTTCCAGGTTGGGGGTAGCTCGTCTCCTGGCGTCGGTGATAGGCCCTGGTAGCGGAAATAGGCCGACGTTAAACAGTTAAAAAAAAAAAAAAAAAAAAAAAAAAAAAAAAAAAAAAAGTTATGGTCCTTCCAAGTTTAAAATGCTGCGATCATCTGGGCTGAGGCTCGATTACGTCACAATACATGATTCCGCCAACAGCGAGCGGGCGCGGGAACCTTCATACTCGCTGGCAGGCACCGGTAGTTTACAGCCAGCTTGCATTTGAGAGCCGAAAAAATTGCTAAAACATAAAATTTTGGCACGTTCATATTTTTTGAAAAACACCATTGGGACAGCCGTATGCCCAGCAAACATAAATATATAGCATATACGTAAATGCTACGTAAACTAAGTTTCGTAGAAGTAATGTGCTATGTAAAATGTGACGTATGATCATATGTGCATACTCTGCGAAATGTGCATATGATTTTTACATAGTGAAGAGGTAACACTGTGACCTCACGGTATGGAACAAATGACGTAGCGTATATGTATATTCAACCACTTGCTATGTAAAGCATACGTAACTAATTTTATCTCTTTATGATGTAGCATATATGTATATTCAACCACTTGACAGTGACCTTACGCTACGTAACTTATATACTTCCTATCTCTTTATGATGTAGCATGTATATATTTTAGCTACCTACCGTATGTTCAAAATAGCATATCCCAGCACTTTTTAAATATTGATACTACACAATTGGATTTTTAAAGTTAGATATATGAATAGTTATACAGAAAAATATATTTCTTTAGAAAATTACCGAAGTTGACACCAAGTTTTATTTTTAAGTCGGATACCTTATTTAGAGAGATGAGTAGTTTTATATTTTGAATGAATTTTTGTAAAAAATGGTTATATTTAAAATCTAACTTTCTAAAAATGTTCAGAGATATTCTACTTAAAAATAAAAGTTGATGTCTCCTCCAGTTATTTCCTAAAGAATATCAATTTTTCTGGACAATTCATGAGGAATTTATATTCATATATTGAACTCCAAGAATCCAGTTCTCTAGTATCAATATTTAAAAAGTGCTGTAGGGTGCTATTTTGAACATTATGGTAGGTATATAAAACAAATACACGCTACATCAAAAAGAGATAAAAAGTATATAATGCAACATATGGTTGTCTGATTTGTCAACATATATTAGCTTAGGAAAGATTCTCGAACTGAATGACAGTTTAAACTAAGTTAATTAGTATCAACAAAGTTTCAATTCCATCTTAATCTCTGCGTATCCCAGTAGGTAAACCAGGCATTAGGCGTTGTCATCTATATGTTCTTTAGAAAGCAGCTATACGATATTTTTTGTTCTCCAATGATGTATACCCACCTACCTACCTTGCCTTGCATTCCTAGTAAAGCTCAAATTTCATTTAATTTATTTTATTAACTGTTGATTTAGGAGAGATTAATACTAGTGTCTTTTGTGTAACTAATCTATATTCAAGTTAACTAAGTATCTACAATAAGTGTTAAGCATTTCTTTTGTCGTTTCTGATTGTACTCGTTCTTTGGTCAGCCTTCGTAACTCTGACATTTGCTACTTGAACATCAGTTACACAACCTGTGAAAATAATTGAAATATTAGTCTACTTCATATATGGTTGCACCATTTAAAACTCCCCAGGCTTGTAATTTTCTTATTTTTTAAGGCACATCAAATTGTAGATATTTTTAAAGTATTTAAAAAAAATTTTTTTTGAAAAAATTGTTAAGAAAGAAATCTTAATTGCCTTGAATATTTTTTTACGTCACCCTGTACATGAACTGCGTTAATGTTTTCTTATACTTAAAGGTTTTAATTAGCTTTAATTTATATTATTACGTCATATTCGAAATTCTTTTTGGTTTTAAAAAAGGAATTAAAAACGCTCCAAATTGATTTTTTTTAAAAATTACTTTGAAAGGAATGTAAATAATAATTTTATGCTTTATCTGTAAAAGACATATCACAAACAATATTCAGCGTAATAAAACAGTAACAAAAAATTAAAACAAAATTTTTTAAAAACCAACTTATATTAAAATGTACTAAGTAGGAAATTGCAAATTTTTTATTTTTTAAGTTTTTTTTATTTTAATAACATAAATTAAAGCTAATTAAAACCTTTATAAGAAAACAATAACACAGTCCATATACAGGGTGAGGTAAAAAAATATTCAAAGAAATTAAGTTTCCTTTCTTAACCATTCAAAAAAAAAATTAATCACTCTGTATGGATATTTAAAGGCTTTAAAAATGTCTACAAGTTGATGTGCCCAACATGGTCATTGCTACGAAAATAAAAAAGTTACAAGTCTGGGAAGTTTTAAGTGGCGCACCCTGTATAGTGTAGTAAATCTGGTTATATAGTTTGTATACCTTTACTAAATTGTGAAGAGAACTAGATGCAAACTATTTTGATCAATTTATTAAGTTATTAAACAATTTATGATAGTTTAAATAATGTATACATTTTAACAAAACTTTACGAAAACACACTTCCAATGGAATGGAAAATTTGAGGTCGATCCGATGAGTTTCAGAAGTATACTGCTTTAAACATGAACCGATGTGCTCAAAGTGCTGTCATTCAATCCGAAAGTCTGCCTCGAAGTTGAGTTTACACTGTCAAAACCCAGCTATTTAAAATCAGATTTGTCTAATCTGCCAGAGATGGTGATTTGGGGACTATTGGAGTATTTCAACATAAGAGTATGCAGCATATAACTGCCGAAAAAATGAAAATGCAACTAAGAGTGAATGACTTCACGCAGCGTCTATATTCTTGATTAATTTTAAAGCCTCTAGAGATCTTAGAATATCCTGGTTTTTTGAATTTCGCTCTAAAATTAAGAGATTTTTATGCAAAATGTAATAAAAAAATATGCTAAATAAGCCCATTAAATCATCACACCAAATTTCAAGTGGAAATGTTTATAACGCCAAAAAAACAATAACAAAGTCGAACATTGAAACGTTGACTGTTTAAGTGCATCAAGTCATGGAACAATTTGTTTTAGAATGTAGATTTTTCTCCTACTCTTCAGTGGTGTAAACATAATTTTTTTAAACTATTTAAAATCATTTTAAATTTTTTATAAAGAATTTTTTTTCTCAGAATTATACAATTAAAAATTATTAGAATGCTTCAAAAGATCACAAAAAAAGAAACAATTTTAAAAATCGGGGTTTTCTACGCCAATTGGGAGCCGTGAAGCGTGAAAAAAATGCATTTGTTAAATAATTGCCAAAAAATTGTTTTAAATAATTTTAAAATACCTACTTATTTATGCAACAAGTGTGTAAAGCAGTACTTTTTTCATGCATAAGTTGTAGACGAGTGCATCAATCTTGTGAGAATCCCATGATAAAAGCAGTTTCTTTAACAGTCATATAAACAAATTGTTAATTAACGCCACTGAAAAGTAAACAATCAACGATTCAATTTTCGAACTTGTTACTGTTTCTTAAACTTTTTTTGTATAAATATTAAATTATATTGTACTATTGCATTCACCGAGAGCTATTTGATATAAGAAAATGTGCGGGGTCCTTTACCAAGATGATTTAATTCTACCAGAAGCATATTTTTAATAATGACAAATCTTAATTGTCTTAATTTATTGCAACAAAATTAACCATAAAGGTTCAGACAATTCTAGTTTTCTTCATAATTTTATAATGATCAAATTAATTTTTTTAATGGCGATACAAGCAATATCATTAATCACAAGACAACAAAAAAAAGGGGCTGCGCTTTTGATCAGAACCATCTAATCCTGTTTTTTAACATGTTGAAACCGATTCTGATATTAAAAAAAAAATTATCAGTTTTTGGTTACCACCCCTTTTATCCCCTAAAAAGGGGCAATGGTTTTGTCCTAAGGTTCTGATCTAATTTTTCTGAAATATTTTGACGTGCTGAAGCCAATTTTGGACAAAAGAAAAATTGCAGGAAAATATTAGCCTACTTTACACATATTGAAATATATGTACAATACAATAACGAACACAAAGTAAGTGCTATAAGATGTTGGTAAACAATAACCATACCTATGCATAGTACTTCGCAAAAGCTTTTGGTCACTATTAAGATCTGGGTTTCCTTGAATTACAACTTCTTACGCTGGATTCAGTTGAACTTAATAATGTGGGAACAGCACCAACATACAGCCTTTGGGTAACAAAATCCATGTAATGATATAATTGTCTGTCGAGAATAACGATTGCCCATGAAATAATTCTAACCTATAAAAAGATTACGTTTCATTTAAATAAATATCTTCATAAAAACGGTACAACACAAACTTACTTTTGGGTCATTCACTGGAAAATGGTGCACCTCCAAAGGTATGTACACCAAATTCGCAAACAAGAGGGCATGTTTATGTTTGCACCTAACCTCTACACTAATAAAACGTCCAAATAAAATAATGTTTAAAAAAGTTACAACGCTTTATGGTTCACAGTTCTGCATCAAAGTTATTAAAAGACGTCATCCACAATTTTTCACAAAAATGATCAAAAAACACAAACGTTAGATTTTACATCACTTTACACTGGCGTGCTGCGTGAGCGTGTGACGCGTTCCACAATTTCAATGTCGTAAAATGAAGTAGGTAAACATTTTTAAGTAAAATTATGTAGCAAATATGTGTATAAGTAATTAAGTTAATATGTTGACTTAAATATGATATTATTTTACGTATATGCTATGTAAAATTATGTAAAATATTTTATATAAAGATGTTCTATTAATCTTACCTCTCAGAGAGGTAAAGTTATATTAATGTTTACTGGGTGATGTCGCGACGTAAAGAGGAAGTCTTCCAGATAAACCTGATTGTAAATTGCACGGCGAAATTCGAAAGTTCGAATCAAAAGTGACATTTTGTGACATTTCAGAAAATCGAGCACATACACTAAATAAAGGGAACATGCGGCGGGCCGCCGGCATGGCAAGTCAGCGCGTTATGTATTGTGACGTCACGGTGCACTTCAGCCGAGGCGAAGTATTCAAATAAGAAATTGAATAAGTTCGTGAGTTTTTCAGATATCGAGATAATTTTTTTTGTTTGACTAGTTATCTGAAAGACTACTAAATGAGGTTGAATGTACATGATATTTCTAAAATAGGAAACTTCCTAATTTTGACTGGAGATTATCCCATTTATTGTAAATGTAGATTCGTCACTGAATATTATATGATGGTGAAAATTACGGCTTTCCATTATGCGTTCACCCATTAGTAAAGAGAATTCAAGTCGATATGAATCATCACCTTCTTGAAGTTTATGGATAAAGGTTGGTTTGGATGCGTGAAATTTATTTGCGGACAGAATATTTTGTACGTGACTCTTAGATACACCACCCACCTGACTCGCTCTTGCTCTCAAAGGAAGTCGGAGATTATTGCGAACTGATTCTAACACTAAAATAGTTGTAGCATCATTTTCATCATGTCTTTTTTTGGTTTTTTCACATCTTTAACGTCACCATAAACATCTAAATTACGAACCATGTTTCTTAAAGCATTTACAGAAACTTGTACACCTGGAAACTTCCTGTGGAAAACTTCTATCGCGTATTTATAGGACACTTCTCCAATACCATAACACTTGATCAAGTAAATGCGCTGCTTTATGGTCAACATTTTTCTAAAGATATTAATTGACAAATGTTAACAAATAACAATGTCACCTAAGCATTATTTCACAGCGGCAATCTTGATTACTAAAAGTTAATTCAATGAAGTAGGACCTGAGTTGAAAAACTATGAAACAACATTTACACCCAAACTTATTAATAATAGTTACAAACAACGTTTTTTACAAGTAATACATAGTCTTTAAAACATATTAATCGATAACAAGATATGGGGAAAAATCGATTTAATTTTTAATATCAAATAACTTAGTAACAATAACTCCCATGAAAAAAATTTATTTGGCTTTGCGATTACTGCTTTTAAGCTCCTTTATCCCATTGCCTCAAAAAAATTGATTTTAAAATTTTTTATTTTAAAAATTCAAATTTTTATAATTTTTGCGCGCCCTGTATAACAAAATCAAATTTTCTCAACGCGAATCGTATTTGTATAATAAGCAAAAGAAATTATGAAGAATAAGTTTTTTTCGAAAAATTGAAAATAACCATTTTTATAAGTATAGTTAAGTCCATCCGTGGACATACTGTATATATATTGTCACGATATCCTTATTGCTATACATAATTATTCATAAATTCATAATATTAAAAGTAGCATGGAATGTAGATTGTAGATTGTTTAAGGGGTCGCTTGGCCCTGGGTTGGCCTTTCTTCACCTCGACCTAAAAGGTCTTTTGTGAATTACCCTGCATCTAGTTGTTACCCAGGATTCCAAGACTTTTTGCAAAGCTTGCGATTTTCCTGGGGGCTAATTTCCCTATGTCTTCAGGCGTTAATTCCGCCTGTTCTAGGTACTTTAGCCTAATGCGGATTAACACCTTGCATTCACAAAGTATATGTTCCGCAGTTTCGGTTGCAGCTTCACAGTATCTGCATTTGTCATCTTCTGCCATGCCCATGTTCTTGAGATGGTATCTCAAGGGGCAATGGCCAGTTAGAAGGCCTGTGATCAGTCTTAAATCGGACTTTTCCAGTTCGAGAAGCCTTGTGGCATTCTTTGTAGAATAGGTTATAAACCTTTTTGCTTGTCTTTGTCCTGGAGTGTTCCTCCAGAAGGACTCTTTTTGTTCCTTTTCCCATTTTAGGACCTCCTCCGTTATCTGTCCCCTGGATAGGCATGGGATAATTTAGCATTGCGTGTAGTTAACATCTCACATCAATAACGTAAAATGTTTATTCCATATAAGCTAGTGATTCAGGAAAGGGTTTCTTCAAATATTAAGAAAGACAATGTAATATTGATATTCATATTTAAACCATAATGAGTTAATAATGTATGCAAATATAAGCTGTGCTGAAATATAATATCCCATATTAACGTTCTAATATAAAGGATACACAGCGAAAGCTTTCTTTGCAACGATATTAATTTCTAAACTGGAGACATCTCTAAAATAAAAATTTTGTTATAATTAAATAAATAAAGACAGATTTGTTAAAATAAAAGTTAGCATTTAAGTATTTGAGCATGTCAATTGATCATATGCAAGAAATGTTATTTAGTTAGGTAATTTTAAGCAGTTATGTTGAATTGAAAATTTTATTATGACGACAAAATATTTTAAATTAATTGGAACATAGCCCATATCAAAAGAATCAGCTCAAGGCGTAGAATTTAATTACATAAGACGTTTAAATGCAAAAATCTTCCAAAAGAGAATTATTTGCATTTAAAGTATGAAATGCCAAAGAAATGTCAAATTCGGTAGGCATAAAATACCGAATTTATGTCAAATTTGAAGTAATAAAAAATGGAACTGAACATGCTGTCATTATTCAATCGTCGAAGAAGTTAGTCGATGACACAAGTCACATTAACCTTAAATATATAAGAAGACGTTTATGTCAAATAATGTATGACAAACCTAACCAAAAATATTAAGGAAGACGTTTTATGCCAAAATAATGTATGGAAAACCTAACCAAAAATATTAAAGAAGATGTTTAATACAAAAGTTGTAAAAATGGTATATCAATTAAACAATAAAAGTATCAATTGAAAATATTAAATTGAAGGAATATGAATAATTAAGAATATATAAATTATATTTACCAATTGAATAAGTACAATTAGTAACAACAAGCAGAATTTTAAGAACTTCTTGACAGCCGTCATAGACTTTGGAATTTCAAATCACCATAACGAATTATAAGAAGAGACACTCTAAATTACAAATAGTTCAACGTAAAAAGGGAAATCAAGTAAGCTTACTGTTTTACATTAATTGCAATTAAAAAACTTAAGTCTCGAGCAGTGATATTTAAAAAAATTTAATTTTAGTTTTAAGGTATTATTGTTTATAACATTTTCATAACAAGTTGTTTAATATACTGTTAATCTCTGAATTTTCTACATTCTTTAATTGTTTAAATTCATATTTAAATTGAAACTGCTCCTTAGATAAGAGTAACTGTTACGCAGGTTATGTTCGGTTATCTCATGGTCTATAATTAGGTATACCGAAAGGTATTGGCGCCCTGGGCAATTATATTAATAAAGGTAGGTTATAATTTGAATTATCAAAATAAATATCTTTATTAAAACAATATTTTCAAATTAAATATTCAAATAATATAATATTTACATAAAAGGCAATATCATAACATTTGGCATCCAACGCGTGGTGAATTATTAAAAAGGGTTTAATACAATAAAATATTAGTAAAATAGGTACTATATTCACATAGTAAATGTTAGTTTATGAAACTACGTTCAGGTAAAGCAATTAAGATGGCGGAAAATAAAGAACAAACACCTCACAAGAAGAAGGCACTACTCCAACAACAGACACCAATACAACATCTCAACCAGCTGGAGATACCATGCCATCATCACTAGATACTGACAATATTAACACAATTAGTACAAATGATAACAGGTATGAAACAAGACATACAAATTAACATGAAAATAGAACAAAAACTAGACGATAATACCGCAAAACTAGAGAAAACAAACGCGAAAATGGAACAAAAATTTGAAGAAAATAATACAAGGATGGAACAAAAATTGGATGAAAATAACACAAGATTAGAAACAAAACTTGACACATTCAGACAAGAAATGAGCGATGAAATTCAAGGAAAAATGGTACAGATTCAAGACATAAGGACAGGTGTAAGACAAGAAGTTAATGGGATGATTGAACAAAGATTCACAATGATAAAAGAACTAGTTATAAAACAAAACAAAGTAATAGACCTAACATTAAAAGAACAAGAAAGAATGATAGAAACAAATACAAAAATAATTCAAAAAATGCCAACAAACACGAATTCACCTACACATTTCATTACACGAAAAGAAAACGAGATATACTTTTACGGTGATACACGCATACACCCACAAATATTTATAACACGAATAAAACAAAATATTCAAAGCAGACCGCCCAATATAACAATAAAACAATACATACAGGAACGACTTCGATCAGATGCAGACATGTGGTTTCAAATGGTCTATGACAAAATTGTAACATTTGAGGATTTTGAAAAGTTATTTATTAGACAGTATTGGGGTGAATATAACCAAAGAAAGGTACGCTCCAATTTATTCAATGGGAAATATTTAGAGAATGAGGGAATTCGCGAGAAAAATATATCATTAAAAAGATATATAACATTCAGTATTTAGAATCGAAGTTTAACGAAGATGAAATGGTGAAATATCTTACAAGACATTTTAGTGATGACATTTAGAAAGTTATTATCACCCAACGGATAACTACTTTGGATGGGCTAATCGAATACATGAAAGATATTGACGAATTTAAAGTCGGGTGGAGGAAACCATCTTCCCGTACTTACAATGACAAGACGTACCATGACAATAATTGGGATAATAATAATGATCGATATAACAGATATGAAAATAATAATAAATATTATAATTATAATGATAGGCAGAACTAATTATAATAATCGAAATAACCAATTAAACGATAAACGTGAAATGGTTAATGACGATAGAAAGCAGGTTAGATGTGAAGACAGACAGACAACAAGAGATAATGATCAGCCAAAAGCCTACGCACAGATGGCAAATACAAATATTATTAGGGAACAATAAAAAAACTTCAATGCATCAGCCTCGGAACAAAATTGAATACAGACGGTAGCGCAGATGCAGAATCAACCGTAGAATCTAAATTAACTAAATCAAATTATATAGCAACAACTTATCAACATACGAGAGAATTTATTAACACGGGAAACGACAACGGAATAACGAATAATACATATCATAGTAATTTACCATTTATTGATGTAAATATAGAAAATATTAAAATAAAGGCCCCCGTAGATACGGGAGCTGAACTAAGCTTAATAAACGAAAACTTCGTAATAGCGCATAATGATAAGTTTAAAAATAGATCAATAAGAATTTCAAAGATCAAATTAATTAATTTAGGCAGAAAGAAAATAGCTGAATGCAGTAAAATAATTCACACTAAATTCATCGTACAAGATGAGGTATTTGAAAGGGAATTTATAATAATTGAAAACATGAATTTTAACATGATCATAGGAGAAGATATATTAACGAAATTAAGGGCTAAAATTGACATGGGAAAGCGTCTCATGCAATTAAAAGGCAAAACGATACCTATATGCGGTAATGAAAAAGGTGAAATAATTCCCAAATGTGGTAATAATAATGCGGAAAACGGTCACAGAACCGATAACGAAAAATATGGCGAACGAGCCAGTATTGATACAGTGAAAATGATTTTCACGTATGAAATTAATAATGTAAATAAGCCCGAAAATTTTAAATTAAATTGTTCTCCGAAATACGAAACCACAGTTAAAAAAATATTAAATAATTATAATTCCCTTATTAACTTTGAATCACGGATAGCTACAGTCTATGCACACAAATTAAATGTGGACGAAACAAAACCTTTCAGATGCAAATCTTATCCAGTGCCATACAATCATAGAGCACAAGTAAAATATGAGATAGAAAATATGTTACAAGCGAACATTATTGAGTCAGCCAAAACTAATTATATAAACCCTTTAGTTATTGTTAAAAAGAAAAACGGTACAATAAGATTTTTACGAATACTGACGCAGTATAAACATAGTCATTGGATATATTACGTTGAGACGGTAGAGGATTATTTGAATAATATCCCAAGCACTGTGACAAAAATATCACCGATAACAATTATGTTAGGAAAAATCCAAGTCGTCCTTGGATAAACGATTCTATGATAGACTTAGATAGGATAAATGAAATGGTTAAAAAGCGCATAAGGAAAAATTCACAGAGGTATTTAAAAAGCGAATAAGACAAAATTACAAAAAAGGTCAAATTTAAAAAGGGTGACTTAGTTATAGTTAAAAGTTTAAGGTACATGAGTAGAAAACTGGGACAGTGCGCAAAACTCATGTATCCTTTTGAAGGTCCATATATAATTCAGAAAGTACTCAACGCAAACACTTATGAACGAAAACACTTAACGGAAAACACTATCAGAGGAAAGTTTCAGATAGAATTGTTTCATCCGTGTACTCCAGGTCAAGACAATGAATAAACATTTCGAATATCATGCCAGGTTTACAAATATTAAAAAAAATATTTAAAACTTTAAAAATTTATTTAACTTGGTGGGGGAATTATTAATAATATTAAAAGCAGCATGGGATAATTTAGCATTCCGTGTAGTTAACATAGCTCACATCAATATGTGGTTGGAGAAGTAATAGATATGAAAGAATTCACTAGATAAACTCAAATAACGTAAAATGTTTATTTCATATAAGCTAGTGATTCAGGAAAGGGATCTTCAAATATTAAGAAAAACAATGTAATATTGATATTAATATTTAAACCATAATGAGTTAATGATGTATGCAAATATAAGCTGTGCTGAAATATAATATCCCATAAGAACGTACTAATATAAAGGATACACAGCGAAAGCATTCTTTGCAACGATATTAATTTCTAAACTGGAGACACATTTCTAAAATAAAAATTTTGTTATAATTAAATAAAGATAGATTTGTTAAAATAAAAGTTAGCATTTAAGTATTTGAGCATATTAATGGATCATACGTAAGAAATGTTATTTAGGTAAGTAATTTTAAGCAGTTATGTTGAATTGAAAATTTTATTATGATGACAAAATATTTTAAATTAATTGGAACATAACCCATATCAAAGAATCAGCTCAAGGCGTAGAATTCAATTACATAAGATGTTTAAATGCAAAAATCTTCCAAAAGAGAATTATTTGCATTTAAAGTATGAAATGACAAAGAAATGTCAAATTCGGTAGGCATCCCAATAAACATTGGATTTGCAGAACTAATGCATTACATACATATGTAAGGCATTTTCCAATGTGCACGGTACATTATGTAACATGTAAAGTATGTGCATGGCATATAACTAAGTAGTAGATGAATTTTGTAATGTGCATTGAATACACAGTGTATATACTTAAAGTAAAGTACTTTTTTTGTAATGTAATGGATATGCACTGCACAAACCAATCGGCATATTTCATAAAAACATTTTTATAATTAAAAGAACAGTACATCCGCGATTTTTAAGATTATTTATTTAAATTTATTGAAATTAATTTTTTTTATTCATTTTAGCATGTAGGTACCTATTCAAAACAACTCGATTTAGTATATATTAATCTGAATTATGATACATAAATTAATTTTCCTGCCATAAGGGAATAACATATAGTCGAAAAAAATATATATGCAAATTAGTAGGTTCTTTCCAAATATAAAAAAACACCCGCAAGTAATATTTCAGTTATTAATTTAATCATGTATGGGTATAGCAGTTTGAATTTCGCGGTCACTCGGATGTACGCCAAGAAGGATAGCAACACGCATTCGCAATGGTGTCTAGCCGTCTATCATTAAAAATACTGTTTATACGTTTTTAAGTTTTTAGTGCCACCCAAGAACAACTTCCCTTCTAAGAATAATTGTGTTGTGCCCGTTTCTAAGTAGTAAGTATCAAGTGTATTGTGTAATTCCTGTAATATTAATATGCCATTAGATCTCTCGTTAGACAAGACGTTTTCTTCGTTTTGGATATGGGTCCCACATGTATAATCGCTGCCATTCGTGCGTTGCTAATTTCACCAAAAGATTCAATGATGTTTAGGTTTAACAAAATCAATTTATACAAACAGTGTTGAATGCTATTGTTATACAGTGTCAGAAAATGTTTCATTTGGGTCGGCAATGAGAGCAAGCGAGAACGAAGCAACTAGGCTATTCTTTTTTATCGTATAACACATCCTACTCGTGCCACCTGCTTTACCCACCACATGTACGTGGGCAGCTCTGTCTGCGGGAAATGTAAAGAATTATTTGACTCGTTTTGAAAGTGTAAATAATTTTAGTTATTAAAGCACGTAATAATATTACCTATACTGAACAGAGCCAACTACAATAAATGGTACTGAAATTTTTAATAGCAATGATGTAAATGTTTTCCTGATCGCGCGTCATTATTTGCTCCCTCTACTAGAGCACTGGTACACGCTTTTTTGTAGGCGGTCTGTCAAGCCGTTGAAACTATGCCTGCCACCCAAATCCAAAATCTTCCGATACTGTATATAAACGATTTGGTCACTGTTGCCTCATTTTGTGTAAATAGAAAACATGTCAATAACCTATTTAACCTAAAAAATGTACCAATGTCTTTAAAATATTTTAATTTTAAACCAAAAATCAGCAAATAAGTCTTATTTTAGACTAGAACACAAAATGTTATACAGAATATGTACATACATATAATTGAAATTTTGGAAAATATTAAAATGGAGGTCATGCGAGGTCATATCTCCCAAGTAGCACAAAAATATTGCTATTAGACGGAAATGTTATATATCTGATTTATTAGTGTCTTTGAAGACGCTGATTTATTATTTAATACTGTCGATGGACATAAATTTGCTGTAGAAACAAGTGTACTTTATATAGAAATGTAACTTAAATGTTTTTAATGTTCTAGACCACTAGTTTGAATTACGTTACTCGCTTGCTGCTAGTGTATCAAAATTCATCCTCATAGTTAATATAAGATTCATATATTACATGCCTATTGATTATTTATATGTATTCATTGTCAACAGGTGCAATAAGAGAAAATGCCAGCACTGCACAAGTTACGGACAACGTAATTATTGAAGCCATTAAAAAATGGCTCATAAAAGCCAAGCAGAGAGCAAATAAACAACCAATAAGGACATTGAGAGACAACGAGGGAGACAATAAAGAATAATACATACATTTAGTACACATATTTATTTTATGTATTTTATTTCTAAAATAAAAATTTCATATATAAAATGTATTTAATATGAAAGTGTATGGCCTAATTATCTTTCACTTACACTGTAAAAAATGATGTAAATTTACCATCGTTGCATGTAAAATTCCCATGTAATTTTGCCCGCAAAGAGACAGGAAAATTTCCATTTAACATGGAGAATTACCCCAAAATATAAGGGAAATAAAAATTTTCCACTCTCTTTGCGGGTAAAATTCTATTACTATTGCGGGTAAATTTACTATGGAATAAAATCCTGTCTGGATAAGGGGTAATAAAATTGCCCTTTATCCAGACAGGATTTTTTTTCCATAGTAAATTTACCCTCAATAGTAATGGAATTTTACCCGCAAAGAGAGTGGAAAATTTTTATTTCCCTTATATTTTGGGGTAATTCTCCATGTTAAATGGAAATTTTCCTGTCTCTTTGCGGGTAAAAATACATGGAAATCTTACACGCAACGATGGTACATTTACATCATTTTTTACAGTGTAGATTACATGTGCATAGAATATGCTTAACGGATATGGGAACATGAAAAGACCATGCATTGCATATATAAACGGATAGTGCAATGTATATGACATGAACATGTGTGGACCGGTCACTTTGCATTTAAATTCCATGTGAAAAGCATATGCTTAACACAGGCAATGTATATCATTCAAGTGCACAGGAAACATGAAAAGAACATGCATTGCGTATATAAATGTTTATTGGGATAAAATACCGAATTTATGTCAAATTTGAAGAAATAAAAAAAAATGGAACTGAACATTCAGTCACTATTCAATCGTCGAAGAAGTTAGTCGATGACACAAGTCACATGAACTTTATGTCAAATAATGTATTACAAACCTAAACAAAAATATTAAAGATGTTTAATACAAAAGTTGTAAAAATGGTATATCAATTAAGCAATAAAAGTATCAATTGAAAATATTAAATTGAAGGAATATGAATAATTAAGAATATATAAATTCCATTCACCAATTAAATAAGTACAATTAATAACAACAAGCAGAATTTTAAGAATTCCTTGACAGCCGTCATAGACTTTGGACTTTCAAATCACCATACCGAATTATAAGAAGAGACACTCTAAATTACAAATAGTTCAACGTAAAAAGGGATATCAAGTAAGCTTACTGTTTTACATTAATTGCAATTAAAAAACTTAAGTCTCGAGCAGTGATATTTAATAAATTTTAATTTTAGTTTTAAGGCATTTATTGTTTATAACATTTTCATAACAAGTTGTTTAATATACCGTTAATCTCTGAATTTTCTACATTCTTTAATTGATTAAACTTATATTTAAATTGAAACTGCTCCTTAGATAAGAGTAACTGTTACGCAGGCTATGCTCTGTTATCTCATGGTCTATAATTAGGTATACCGAAAGCTATTGGCGCCCCGGGCAATTATATTAATAAAGGTAGGTTATAATTTGAATTATCAAAATAAATATCTTTATTAAAACAATATATCAAATTAAATATTGAAATAATATAATATTTACATATATATATATATATATATATATATATATATATATATATATATATATATATATATATATATATATATATATATATATATATATATATATATATATATATATATATATATATATATATACATATCTATATTATTTCTAGTGGAGGTGCGGGCGCCACAAATTTGTAAGGAGGCGGACACGATATATGTGCATTTGTATCGTGTCCGCCTCCTTACAAATTTGTGGCGCCCGCACCTCCACTAGAAATAATATAGATAGATTAGTTCTGTTTACATATACATAACCGCCAAATTTCACTTACCAAGGGCACGCGGAGAGGGGAAAGGATTTTTATCTTTTTTTACATACACTTTTTTGTTCATACGATTGGTATGTTTACACCTCAAATATATATATATATATATATATATATATATATATATATATATATACATATCTATATTATTTCTAGTGGAGGTGCGGGCGCCACAAATTTGTAAGGAGGCGGACACGATATATGTGCATTTGTATCGTGTCCGCCTCCTTACAAATTTGTGGCGCCCGCACCTCCACTAGAAATAATATAGATAGATTAGTTCTGTTTACATATACATAACCGCCAAATTTCACTTACCAAGGGCACGCGGAGAGGGGAAAGGATTTTTATCTTTTTTTACATACACTTTTTTGTTCATACGATTGGTATGTTTACACCTCGTTATATAAATAGTACCTCTCTGACTCAATGTATTTAAAACTGTTATATATAACGGTAGACTTTGCCTCCTTCGAGGTTGCCAGACTTCTATAGTGTAAAATGCTCTAGCGCTTGCGCAATTAGTTGCGCTATGCAATCGTGTGCGTTTGTTATTATGATGATTCATATTGTGTAAGTTATACTCAATCAGATTACATTGGTGTTTTACCCGATAATGTGCGATTATCTGTTTTAAAATGAACCGTTCACGCTAAATATCTATTGTAGAATAATGTATGTAATTCAAAAATATGTTCTTAAGGGAATTATTATTACTATTTAAAATGCTTTTCAAAAGACATCACTGAATCAGTTCAATTTTGTAACACAATTGTTACATATTAGTCCACGTAAATTAGATATTTTAGAAGAAATAATTTATAAAGTAATAATATTTGGGATGCGTAATCTAGATAGGGTTCGAAATAGATACCCGAATAGTTCCCCACAATTTAGGGGTGAAACGTCCGTAATGATTATGAATAGAGCTGCTTCGGCCATATTACGGGGACTTAACGCTGGTTTTTCACTTTTATCTTGTAAACCGTTCGTCGAAAGAGAAAAAAGTATAGGAAATAAAAAAATCGTCATGTTAAATTCTGCATAAAAAATGTACTATTAACCATGTAGCTTATCCTCACCTATTTCGCACTAACAGCGTCCGAACAGAGGCGTAGTTTGGGGCGCAGAGGTAAAAATCCATCCCATTCCAAGTTTGACTCCGAATATCTTAAAATCGGTTACTTTAACGAGAAAAATGCTCAGGAATGAATTTATTGAGCAGAATTGTCTCTATTAGATGCATATATAGAGGGTTTTGTCGCAAGTAGTTTATGTATTTTCCCCTTCTTTGCAATTATATTAGAGGATAATCTGTACTGTTCACACAAAAGCAGATTTGGAGTCATATTTCAACTCTGAGCTTGATTCAATTTCACTTCTTCTCTTCAATAAGAAAGGGTTAATGAGGAAAATTAAGAAATCGTCTGTATGATATTTTCAATGCTGTACGAGAGAGGCCAATAGATTTTTCCGATTGCCAGTTCATTGTTGATGGCGGCAATTTGATTCATCGTGTAGTATGGCCGAAGCAGCTTTATTCGTAAACATTACGGCCAAAAAGTGACTGTAGTGTTTGACGGATATGCTGACTGCAGTATGAAGAGCATCGAAAGACAGCAGCGTCTTTTGAAACGCATTTCACCGGAAATTGTTTTTCATGAGAACACGCCACTGACTGAAACGCAAAATAAAATTATAAACAATCTCACAAAAAGGAACGGTTTATTTCGCAATTGGTGGAGAGATTTAAAAACGAGGGAATCAAAACAATTACTGCTGTAGACGACGTTGACGTACTCATAGTTCAAACCGCCTTAAACGAATCTCATGGAAACGATACAGTGGTCATCCTCGGACAAGATATTGATCTTCTCGCATTGATTATCGCTCTCGCACCTGAAGATAAAGATATCCGTTTCTTAAGAGAGGCTCAGAGATAAATAAAAAATAAAGATTACAGTTCTCGTGACTTGCAGTCCTCGGAAGAAAAGCTGTATGGCCACACGTTCAGTGGATGCGATAACACTTCAGCTTTCTTTGGAAAAGGAAAAGTGCAAACGGTGGAATGCGTCAATAAAAGAAAAGATCTCGAAGAGGTTGTCCGTATATTCAACAACGTAGCTCAACGAAAAAAGAAATTACATCTTTGAATCTTCAAAGATTCATTATCTTCAATAAGTTAGTCCGCCAATCTAGTACTACCGGGATTCTACGAAGACTGCCAGCAACATCCGAGGCATTACGTCAACATTCTTACAGAGTATTTCTCCAAATTCATGTTTGGCGAGGAGAAAACTTGGAACCAACGGAATGCAGAAAAGCAGAAAATAATATAAAATATTTCAAAGAGATGATATACTTAAAGAAGTAAAATGTTCAAAACTTAATCATTTTGGAGCAAAAATGTAAATATTTCCCTCCAGCAAGAGAAAAATTTTTGAAATGTTTAAAAATTTTTGAATAGCATTCGAGATGACTCCAACAAACTATCATTAATTAGCATGGCAAAATTTATGATTAACCAACAAATATATTCTAGAGTTTCGAATGCTTTTTAAAACATTTTTATTTCTTGCTAGAGGGAAATATTTACATTTTTGCTCCAGAACGATCTAGGTTTTTAAAATATCTTTGGAAGGTGGAAGATTACACTGGTCAACATTCAGTTTGAAAAAATACACCGGACTCTACCTAGGTACCCAGGGGTTTTGGGGTCGCTGATTCTGTTGCCGAGGTCGGTTAAGCTCTATCACGTCAGGTTCAAGGTCATTTGAAGGTCAACCTAAGAAAAGGTTTTTGAAAAAATCTAAAAAAATTCACACATAGGCTCTGAGTCCGAATTCGATATCGGTTGACCTTTATCACCTCATGTTCAAGGTCATTTGAAGGTTAAAGTAAGAATAGGAGGTGAAAAAAATTAGAAAAAATTTGTACGAATGCTCACCTGCCTGTCTGCCCTTATACCTGCACACCTGTTTGTTTGC
Organism: Rutpela maculata; assembly: GCA_936432065.2. Taxonomy (NCBI): domain Eukaryota; kingdom Metazoa; phylum Arthropoda; class Insecta; order Coleoptera; family Cerambycidae; genus Rutpela; species Rutpela maculata. The sequence continues at coordinate 148,960,995 of OW386286.2, forward strand.
TTGTTAGTCTGTATTTATCATCCGCCTGCATTTTCTCTCTGTCCATCTATTTGACATCCTGTCTTTCTGTCAGTAATTCTGTCTGACTGAATGACTAAATGTTTCTATCTGACAGTCTGTCTGCCTCCTTGTCAGTTTGTCTGACTCAGGAAACCATTAAATTACTTTGACCCTGACAGGATTGAGCTCAGGGCCGGTTTTAGGTAACCGGAGGCCCTAAGCTCTAGGTATGTTTTTCGTTGAAGCTTTCTCTTCTAATAAAATAAACGTGCATATCTGCGTATGAAATCTGAGTTCTGAGGCCCCCTAAATGCGAGGCCCTAAGCTGACGTTTACTCAGCTTATAGGCAAAACCAGCACTGATTGAGCTCCAAGTGAGTGAAGCCAACGCCCGTGGTACTCTTTACTTGCATGTTCGCTCTGCTTCTGCAACTATACCTAAAGGCCATCCTTTCACAGAAGAAAATAGGTAGATGATTCATTGAGTTAAATATATTTGCACTGAGATTATATATAGGCTTTATTTAGCATTGCTAACAAAATACAACAAGTTATAAATATAAAAATAAGACAAAAACAATTCAATGTATACACAGCCCTTATTTACTAAAAAGTTGCTTTAACATAAATTGCACATTCTCTCTTAAAATTAGATAGACTACTACAATTTTTTATTGAAACTGGCAGTTGATTATAAAATAGCAAACCTTTCGAGAAAAGATGATTTCTACTATAATCAGTCAATGTGTTTTCGATGTAGAAGTTGTGGTTGGTTCTGGTGTTATAATTAGTATGTCTCCAACAAGAACACAATTATCTAATAGATGTTTTGGAGCTAAGCCTTTTACAACTTTAAAAATTAAAACAAAAGAATAAAAAATTACATTTTGATAAACAGACATGAACTGTAAAGTATTTAACATAAAACGTATTGGTGTTAAAAAATTGCATCCTAAAATTGCTCGCATGGCTTTATTTTGTAGTAACTGCAGATTTCTGAATGATTCGCTGCTGAACAATAGCATTAAAAAGGGACAGTAATTAAAATGGGGTGCAATTATGGTTTTAGCCGAAGAATCGTCATGTGCAGCTAAAGCTGGCGGACGAATGCCGGCTTGAAATGACCTCAGAATGACCTTGAAATGACCTCTGGATGCCTCTTTTTTTTAAGGGTAATCGAACAATGGATTCGGACTCAGCGACCCGAAAAACGTGTGAATTTTTTCAGATTCTTTCAACCACCTTTTCTTACTTTAACCTTCAAATGACCTTGAAACTGACGTGATAGTGGTCAACCGACATCGAATGCAGACTCAGCGACTCAAAAAACCTATATATAAGTTTTTTCAGATTTTTTGACAGCTTCTCCTCTGTTTTCTCAAATTAACCTTGAAATGATCTCCGGATGCCTTTTAAGGGTAAACGAACACCGGATTCGGACTCACCGATCCCAAAAAACTATGCGTGAATTTTTTCAGATTTTTTCAATCACCTTTTCTTAGTTTGACCTCCAAGTGACCTTGAAACTGACGTGATAGAGGTCAACCGGCATCGGACACAGACTCAGCGACCCAAAAACCCTATATGTAAATTTTTTCAGATTTTTTAACAGCTTCCTCTTCGTTTTTCTCAAATGAACCTTGAAATGACCTCCGGATGCCTTTTAAGGGTAAGCGAACACCGAATTCGGACTCAGCGACCCCAAAAACCTATGTGTAAATTTTCTCAGATTTTTTCAACCACCTTTTCTTAGTTTGATCTTCAGATGTCCTTGAACCTGACGTGATAGAGCTTAACCGACCTCGGCATCGGAATCAGCGACCCCAAAAACCCCTGGGTACCTAGGTAGAGTCCTGTGTATTATTTTAAACTAAATGTTGACCTGTGTTATTATTATTCTTTTATTTTCTGCTTTTTAGTCCCCCCTCCCCAATAAAAATCGTCTTCTAATTTTTTTTTACTTTTACTATATAAGGCCAGCAGCAGTGATAAATAGTGGATTAAGGGCAACTAGTTACGTTAAGGAATGTTCGTGTCCTGTTAAATAAATACCTTAAACAAATACCTTTTTTAATTTGCTCTAAGCTATAAAGTTGTTTCTGAACAAAATAAACGTTTTTTTATTCCCAAATTGAAAAAATTTAAAAACCCATTGATCTCTAGAAAGTATTATTTTTGTGTATAAAAGTTATTTATATTTTTAGTAAGATAATTTTAGTTACCATATCTATAGATGTATTTAGGAATAGTATGCCTCTTTACTATGTTGCCAAGTTTAGGAGGCGATATCGCTACTTTATTGTAAGGAAGCATTTAATACCTATACACATCAAGTGTTTAAAATAGCAGCGCCACCTGGTAAAAAATGTAGTGGACTATGGTGTATGTTTACATATGTTTATAGGTATTTTCCGCCTCCAAAAAAAGTGTCGTTAAATGCTTATATCTCTCTATTTCTTCCCTTTTTGTCATAATCTTATATGCGCACCAATAAAGCTGATCATTATTGATAATAATGAGTCATGAATTTACTAATTATCAAGACATTCGCGATGAAAACAACACAAAACGTCTCCGCCTCCGAAATCGGAGGCGAACGCGTAAAATCGGAGGCAAACACCACCTAACCATATAACATTCGGAGGTGTATGAGTACTAAATGCATGTATATATATATATATATATATATATATATATTTATATGGCGGCTAAGTTGGCATCCCACCATGCTATAAGAACGGTAAAAGTAACATCCCTTGTAAAATGGCATCCAATATATGGATGCCAAATTACCTCCTAGGTTTTAATAAAGAAATAGAATATTTGTATCATTATCTATGAGACGCAACCAAAAAATTGAGGATGCCAATTTGGTACAAGTTCTAATAATACTATGCATCACAGTTCAAACTAATTCCTCCAGATGGAGCGATTCAGTATACTCTGCAGCATTTGAGTATATCCTCTAGAAGTTAGGATTTAGATAGCGCTTAAAACGGCATCTGTACAACTGGCAACGCTGTTATCAGTTTCTCGCATAGTTTGCTTATGTATGTAATTCTATCGCGTGGAGTATCAAATGAGATGTCTTAAAATAACAATCCCAAATATAATCCTATATATTTTATCTATTACTTTTAAAAATCATTTTAATGCCTTTTTTATGGAAAAGTTTGATTTGATATTTCGAGAAGCATTCTTAAAAAAATAGATATTTATAAATTCTGGATCATCTTAGCATCTCCAGAATTTATTCCAAAAGCCATAAATATCTAATTTTCTTAAGAATGCTTCTTGAAATATCAATTCAACTTTGTCATAATCAAAACAACTGAAAATTCTTGCATGTAGTATTTAGAATCGTTTCACAAAATTAAATTATTCATTATAATAAAAATATATCTCCAAACCGTTAAGGAATTCGTTTTACAGTGTCTTTGTTAATATTGTTTTTGTGTAATATCTGTTACATTATGATTTATATTTATTAACTCAGTAAATACTCAGTAAAAACTATGGATTCATATACAGTGTGTCCACGGATGGACTTAACTATACTTATAAAACTGGTTATTTTAATTTTTTCGAAAAAACTTATTCTTCATAATTTATTTTGCTTGTTATATAAATATGATTCACGTTGAGAAAAATTCATTTTGTTGTACAGGGCGCGCAAAAATTATAAAAATTTGGATTTTCAAAATGAAAAATTTTAAAATCAAACTTTTTGAGGCAATGGGATAAAGGAGCTTAAAAGCAGTAATCGCAAAGCCAAATACATTTTTTTTATGGAAGTTATTGTTATTAAGTTATTTGATATTAAAAATTAAATCGATTTTTCTCCATATCTTGTTATCGATTAATATGTTTTAAAGACTATGTATTACTTGTAATAAAACGTTGTTTGTAACTATTATTAATAAGTTTGGGTATAAATGTTCTTTCATAGTTTTTCAACTCAGGTCCTACTTCATTGAATTAACTTTTAGTAGAAGTGGACCTGTATCTCATTTTGTGATTATTAATCAAGATTGCCGCTGTGAAATAATGCTTAGGTTACATTGTTATTTGTTAACATTTGTCAATTATTATCTTTACAAAAATGTTGACCCTACCGCATTTATTTGATCAAGTGCTATGCTATTGGAGAAGTTTCCTGTAAATACGCGATTGTTTTCCACAGGAAGTTTCCAGGTGTACAAGTTTCTGTAAATGTTTTAAGAAATTTGGTACGTAAATTCGATGTTTATGTTAAAGATGTGAAAAAAAAAACAAAAAAAGGACATGATGAAAATGATGGTACAACAATTTTAGTGTTAGAATCAGTTCGCAATAATCCCCGACTTTCTTTGAGAGCAAGAGCGAGTCAGGTGGGTGGTGTATGTAAGAGTCACGTACACAATATTCTGTCCGCAAATAAATTTCACGCATTCAAACCAACCTTTATCCATAAACTTCAAGAAGGTGATGATTCATATCGACTTGAATTCTCTTTACTAATGGGTAAACGCATAATGGAAAGCCATCATATAATATTCAGTGACGAATCAACATTTACAACAAATGGGATAATCTCCAGTCAAAATTGTCGCTTTTGGGCAAAAGAAAATTCACATTTTAGGATTCATACAAACAGCCAAAAATTTAAGAAAGTCAACGTATGGTGTGCATTAACATTCATTAAAGTAATTGGTCCATTTTTCTTGGAAGGAAGGCTTAATGCAAATTATTATTTAGAAATTCTTAGTGAATACTTTTTGTCACAAATAGATGAAGTAAGTTTGGAATTTAGAAGAAATATGATATTCCAACAGACCGGCTGCCCAGCGCATAGTGCAATGATTGTCACCGATTTTCTAATTTCCCCGAAAAGTGGATTGGGCGCCATGGACAGATAAACTGGCCAGCGCGGTCTCCGGACCTCACCGCAATGGATCATTTTCTGTGGGGGTATCTTAAGCCAAAAGTGTATGCAACTGACATGCAGATAATATTGAGATTTTAAAATACAGAATCACTGATGCCATTGCTACAGTGACACCAGATATTCTTCAAAATGTTTATAAGGAATTTCGAAAAAGGATGGAGAAATGCGTTGACGTAGGAGGGTTTCATGTTGAGTAAGGACGTTACTGTTTGTTATTTATCTCACTGTATAAATACTTAAGTTAAATAAATACTTTATTGATTATTTTCTCACATTTAATTTAAAAAAAATTTGTTCCGTATAATTTTAATATCAAATAACTTAGTAAAAATAACTCCCATGAAAAAAATTTATTTGACTTTGCAATTAATGCTTTTAAGCTTCTTAATCCCAATGCCTCAAAAAGTTTGATTTTAGAATTTTTTGTTTTGAAAATCCAAATTTTTATAATTTTTGCGCGTCCTGTACAATAAAATCAAATTTTCTCAACGTGAATCGTATTTATGTAACAAGCAAAAGAAATTATGAAGAATAAGTTTTTTTCGAAAAATTGAAAATAACCATTTTTATAAGTATAGTTAAGTCCATCCGTGGACACACTGTATAAAAGAATACAATAGTAAATGCATTGAAACCTGAGTAATTAGCATAAAAGAATCCATTACATTTTACAGTTCAAAAGTTTAAAATATTTCATAAAAATATCTGCAGCAATTATAAAAACTGTGATGAACTCTGAATATTTAAGCCAGTTCTCTGAAAATTTCGAAGTGAGAATTCTTACTGAAACATTCCAAGTACAAGTTGCAAATATGTTTAATATAAATGGCTATAATATACCTATTGTATAATGAAGACAACCTTAATAAAAATACTAGTACTAGTTTTTATAAAATCAAATTTAGAATATAGCTACGAAATTGCACACATTGGTGAAATAAAAGTGATTAAGTTAAATAGCCCACAGAAATTAGCATTTCACCTAGATAAAGTTAGTAAAAATCTGAATTTTTGAACAGACGTTCTTTGAGATGTCAAACCAAATCCACAAAAATCACAAAAATCCCAACATGGCTACCCATAATATTGAAGGTCAAAGTTTTTTGCAAATATCTCGCGTCCTATGCATCGGATGCTCATGAGGTCAACGTGAAAGTTGTAGAGAATTATTTTATCTACAGGTTGTCTTTTTTTTTCCCTGCAGTATAATACATTTCGTCGTTTACTAAACTATTTAAACGAAATGGAAAAAAATAAAATGCACATTATTTTCGAAAATATAAATATTAATATCCTGTCAAATGCCGACTATGTAGAGGTATATAAAAATATATTAAGTTCATATGGATACACTTCACACATCAATGATTATATCCGAATGCCAAGTGAGTCATGTCTAGATCATTTTTTTTTAAGTACATTGCATACAGATGAAAATGATACAAAATCAATCATTCTGAGACAAAATATAACGGATCATTTTCCTACCATTATTTTATTTTAGAGTCTGAAAAAAATGAAGTCAATAAAAGCAATACTAAAAAGTCATTAATTATAACGGCTTAAACAAGGGTCTGCAACAAGAAAGTTGGAATAATATATAGGAACAAAATAATATAGATCTAATTACAGACACATTTGTTAATAAATTTAAAACGTACGCAGTAAAACACACTAACCAAATAAAAATTAAAAATAAACATAAAATAAGAAGAGAATGGATAACAGCATGACTAATTAAATTTATCAATTCAACAAACCAAATGCGCCAACAACTATTGAACGAATCTAATAAGAACGAACTGGAAAGAAATTACAAAATTTAAAAAAATAACTTCATTAATAAAAAATACTAAGGCAAATTATTATATCTCAATCATTAATAAAAACAAAAATTCGTCAAAAAATCTATGGTCAACTGTAAACAATATCTATCAGAAAGCAAAACCTAAATCCACAATAAATAAAATAAAATTTGAGGGCGGCCAGTTAATCACAGACAACACGAGTATAGCTAATAGAATGAATAAGCATTACAGCAACCTAGGAGAAAATTATGCAAAGAAAATTATAACACCAAAAGACTTCAACAATAACACAGGTCTGCAAAAAAAAAAACGTATTTTGACAATAAAAACCGAGATTTACAAGAATTTCTCATCACTGATCGACTTTGTTCAAAGTTCAAAATAGCATTTACTAACGGCATTTGTTGCCTCAAGTCTATTATTGATGCTATTTTGTAACAAAGAAGCATATGGGATCTATTTTTCTGCCATACAATGCAGTATTCTGTAGTTTCTTTTCTCGTGCATTATTACTATATTGTCGTAAAAAACATTATCCGTTAGGCAGTACTATTTGCTGGAGTCTTATAAATCTTATTTTGTCACTTCGTTTTATCTAAATCTGTTAAGTAGAAATTGACAAAATTGAGAAAATCGAGCGAGGAGTACGGAGCACAGACCCGAGCGCGTGTTTTAAGTAATATTGTAATATTTTTAAATAATATATTTATTGGAAATTATAATTTAGAAAATACGAATTTTCTTGCAAAATATCGAGAAAAACATAATAAGGACTTGTCAAAAATAAAGTTTACATCTGAGTGCTATTTCACTCAATGATTTCAATTCTATTTAGAGCATTGCCCATTAAAATTTTATTTTATTATAATATATCAAATATTATGTTTAGTAAATCTGTGGTAAAATATTCAAGAACTAGCGTTATTATGTATTGGTACATTAAATAACTAAAGTAGATTTATGATTATTGAGTGCAACTACTTTTAATTGAATAAAGATAACTAAATTATTTATCACTAGCATTTGCCAACGGTTTCATTCGCGTGTAAGTCGGAAATTGGGCTAAAAATTCAGTGCCCGTGATTGCTGCCCGCCACCCGCACCTGCTGCTCGATTTTCTCAGTTTTTAGTGGGCAAACGTAATTTGACAATTTCTCATACATACCTGAATCTTAAAAAAAATTGATGGTCTTTAGAGGCAACTTTATAAAATGGTACTAGAAGCTATTAAAAACTAAAGAAGGAAATTTTTTTTTTCTCGTGTGAAAATCAAAAAAAAATTTTTTGTTGATTTCAATAATCTGGTATCATTCTATTAAGATTTTCCAAAAGCCTATTCAAGATTTTTTTCAATCGGTTCAGGGATATAGGAGAATTTGTCGAATTCTGAAATAATTTTCTTAAGCACGACACCGCCACCCTTAACATATTTTGATAAAACAAAGTGTAGAAAGATTCTGTAAGTGACTATTTTTTCATTACAATAGCTTCAATTAGGGTGACACAAACAAACTCACTTTTCAAATATCTGTTATTGCTTAATTACTCCTTAAGATTTATTTATTTATTTATTTATTTATTTATTTATTTGTTTGTTTGTTTGTTTGTTTGTTTGTTTATTTATTTATTTATTTATTTATTTATTTATTTATTTATTTATTTATTTATTTATTTATTTATTTATTTATTTATGTATTTATTTATTTATTTATTTATTGAACAATATCCAAACAGGCCTGATCGGCCTAATTACAAGGATAGTATTTTTAGATAACAATTGAGTAAGTAAATTACTGGTTACATAATATATAAAAATAATACATTATTGATATACATTGTACAGTATCACAATTATACATACAAATTACATAAATGTGTGGTCACAATGCTATAGTACTTTTTAAGAGGTAGGGTCCAATCTAAATCTATAAGAGTATCGATGTTGTTAGCCTGTCGAAGCATTGCTGCATTGCAAATCTAAATCGGTTAATATCACAGATCCACAAAAAAGTAAAGTTTTCTGCGCCGGGGTATTGACCATACCTATCCCTTGTATTTTGACCCGCTGAACACGAATCTGACCTTAGTTTTTCCCCTATACGTCAGGTTTTTTTTTTAAAGCAAAAAAGTCTAATATTTATATATTTAAGAAGAACCTGACGTGCTGGGGAAAAACTAAGATCAGATTCGTGTTCAGAGGCTCAAAATACAAGGGAAGGTGTGGTCAGAACCCCCGCGCAGATGATTTTTATGTGTGAGATTGTGCCACACTGAGTGTGGCACAGTGGCAACCAAAAAAAGTGGTCCGCGCGGGGGTACTGACCAGCGGCGGCTGGTGAAATTTCAATATTTTTTTTCTCGTCTGTGGCGCATGGGACCCATACGAAATTTGGGAAATAACATATAGAGAAGCACTTCTCTAATGACCCCTAAAAAATTTTGAAAAAGCAGTTTGCGAAAAAATTTTTGAAAATTCGTTAGCCTCCCCTGGGTCTAGGAGCTCCTGTTTATTTTTATTTTTTTTTGTCATATGCATTTGACTTTTCATAAAAATACAACAACAGATTTTGGAGTTTATGAAAATATTTTCATTACTAGCTGAGATACAACGAATTGAAATATTGTAATTTGTTAAATTGTAAATTACAAAATTTCAGTTCATTGTATTTCAGTTAGTAATGAAAATATTTTCACAAACTTCAAAATCTATTGTTGCATTTTTATGAAAAGTCAAATGCATATGACAAAAAAAAATAAAAATAAACAGGAGTCCCTAGACCCAGGGGAGGCTAACGAATTTTCAAAAATTTTTCCGCAAACTGCTTTTTCAAAATTTTTTAGAGAAGTGCTTCTCTAGATGTTATTTCCCAAATTTCGTATGGGTCCCATGCGCCATAGACGAGAAAAAAAATATTGAAATTTCACCAGCCGCCACTGGTACTGACCACACCTATCCCTTGTATTTTGAGCCGCTGAATACGAATCTGACCTTAGTTTTTCCCCAACACGTCCGGTTTTTTTTTTAACAGCAAAAAAAGTCTGTTGAATCGTAATATTTATATATTTATTTGCTGTTAAAAAAAAACCTGACGTATAGGGGAAAAACTAAGGTCAGATTCGTGTTCAGCGACTCAAAATACAAGGGATAGGTATTGTCAGTACTCCGGCGCAGATAACTTTTTTTTTTTGTGGGCCTGTGTATTTAGAGGGGCTACCAACAATTTACAATCAATGAAAAATTGAAATAATTACGAAATCTTAACACATTTAATAAATATCAATTCAGACAATTTTATTTATAGGTTGATACAATTTTGTAACAATACAGGATGTCCCACCGGGAACTGCATCTATCGATATAGGAAGAAGTGCGCACCAGAAAATTTTGAAAATTTAGGGCATTTTTAATGGCAGTATGGCCAATCCAAAGAACATAATTACAAGTATCTGACACTTCCCATTATACCGGAAGTCGATACCAGAGCTGGGCAAATATGTACTTACAAATACCTCATAAGTATTTAAATACTAGAAAGTATTTAAATACCGAGTATTTAAATACTTCTTGCAACAAGTATTTGTATTTATACTTGCAAATACTTTATCTGAAATATTTACTACTTAGTATTTGTGAAAATAATCCTAAAGTATTTATAAATACTTAAACTATTTAAATAACTGGGAGGTATTTAAATACTTCTAAAAAAGTATTTAAATCCTTTTCTGACAGTATTTAAATACTTTCAGAAGTATTTGAATCTTAGAAGTATTTAAATAAATACAACAAATATAATCAAATACGCCAGGGAGACAGGCAGATACTCGTCATGAATCAAGATATGTACTATACTATGTAGTTAATAAATACATTGCATCATTCAGTCTTAATAATTCCCAGAAAGTTAGTTGAGAGCAGACATAGACAGTAAGTGTTAACTGTTAATACACATGTTTTGTGATTGTGACAGAGAACAGTTGAACTAGTCTCTGTGCTTTATTTGGGTATTTGCAGAAGACGCAAAGGTCTAGCTCTACTGGTAAGTAAAAGTCCAACTAGAACTGATTAAGTATAGAGGTATTAAAATAGTGTTGTAGAAGTTCATGAAAGTCATGAAACCTAAAATTTTGACACCTCAAATAGTCAAATAGTATTTAATATAATAATTATAATGATAATAATAAGTCTTTATTGACAAATTCAATAATAATGTACCACATGTTCAGTTTTTTACGTTACATTTTGTCAACTTCAAATCGAGGAAACTTGTTTAAGTCAAATGTAACAGCTTGTATTTTTTGCACTAAATTATGTAAAATTAAATTCCCCTTTTTCCCATGTGGATATTGTTGGGATTTAACTTAAAGCTTTTTGGATTATTTGCAATTTTCTTAGAAATTCAAGAATTCATGGTAAAAATTTTATCAAATCAGCTATGATTAGAAACAATCACTAATGTCAGTCATTTCTCTTATGTCAAAAAATTCCACCGCGTTTAAATTACACCCACGAAGACTTTTAAAATTTGTATATTATTTATGGAGAATGTGATAATGTAAAAGCATTATCGAATCTTTTTGCGAGCCAAAAGGCAAATGAGGATCTTTTACGCGAAAAAGTTATAAAAGTTACTGAAAACCGTTACACCTGTCAATTTGTTTATAAAATGTCAAATATCTCTGAAACGGCTTGGTGTAGGGATATAGCGTGCTACATGTTTACAACAGAGTTTTTCGCTCTTATGAAAACTTCGTGTTCCATTTAAGTGCCACATTAGCATTAGTAATTCTTAAATTTTCAAAATTTTCTGGTGCGTACTTTTCCTTATACTAATAGATACAATTCCTGGTGAGACACCCTATATGCTTTTCAAAAATTGGGTCGAATCTTTGGATATTTCACTTTTTGTTTTATTACTTCTTTAAAAAAAATTTATATGATTGAACAATACTGTATGACATTCACGTACTGTATGATAAGGTTCTGATAACAAATTACTCTCAAGTAAGTAAATAAAGACCTCCATTTGTTTAGAAACGAGAATTTCCTCCATTTTAATTTTTTAATCGGTGGTCCGGTCAAGTTTATTTCTACAAGCACATTTTGACCATATGAAGGTCTTTCTTAATTAGAATCTTAACACGCAGTACCTGCCTTTTAATGTTATCCAAAAATACTTTTATTCATACAAAATTATTTCTAAGTGAAATGTCCAAAGATTCAAAACAGTTTTTGAAAAATATATTCAAAAAGCTATATTGTTAGAAAATTTTATCTACCTATAAATAAAATTGTCGGAATTATTAAATTATCGGGTATTGTAACTTTCTCAATTTTTCGTTAAAAAATCATAAATTGTTGCTAGCGACTTCTAAATATTAACAGACTTAGATTTGGCAGAAAAATTTTTGTTATTCACATACAGGAAAATGTTGGGGTGTAATAACAGATACCTCAAGAGTTTCTTACATTACCCCAAACTTCAGCTGTTTTCACGTTTATGAAATGAAATATTTGTCAGTTCAAGCAAGGCGTGTTTTAAAACTAAAATAGTTTTGAAATATGATCTATGGGTATCCTATAATTATTGTAGTAAAATGTAGCTAATTAAATTAGCGAAATAATTAACCTTTAATAATAAATTAAAAAAAAGAATTTGCAAATGTTCGGCCGGGCCTAGGTCATTTAAGGTCTTATAATAGTATATTATTGGTTTGATCGTACCCAAATAAATAAAACTTCAGTTGACAAAAATTTACTTAAAATAGATTTTTGGTTGTATGTGAAGTACAGTACGTCTCAAAAAAATGTACTGTGCAATTTTATTAATGTAGTTGTAGTTGTAGATAGCATATCTACATATAATTATTATTTTTATGTTTCTTATTAAAAAAAAAAACAAATTATGTACAATTTTATAAAAAATCATTTGACCCTGTACTCCTTCCCCGAAAATTGACTTTCCCATAAAATACATTGCATAAATTCAACAAATGGGAATTTGAAAAAAAATTGTTAAAAAAACATTTTTGGGCTTTGATTCTAGGGGTCAAAATAAGAGATAAAAATAAGAAAATTGGAGACTTGTTTGTCACGTAGTGTCAACACATAGTATTGCGCTCAATGTGCGTTTCGCAAACCAAACTGGCATCATTAGCCGATAATTAAACTTAAAACAGTTTAAATCATTTTTTAATAATGCCAACTTGGTTAGCGAAATGCGCGTACTGTACACAATAGAATGTTTCGCTGTTACCTGGAAACGACTCTATTTATTGTTAATAAAATGAATAAGAATAAAAAATATATTAAATTATTTAAAGTAATTTATTTGACACGATAACATAAAAAATATTTGATTGAAAATTAATTAAAAAATACATGTAGCACACGTTTTCATGTTTTATGGTGGCATTCCTTCATGGGGTTCCTGCTCTTCAGCTACCATTTCCGCCATTCCCATAGCTTTTTCGAGTTCTCTCCTTTTGGCGTCGTATTCCCATTTAGAACCTTGAGGATTGTCTTCCTGCCATTTATTCAGTTCAACAATTTTTTCCATGGTGGCAAATACTTTTTCCCTTGCTGTCTCCAAAACCTTCAAAAACTCCTGTTTCGCTTGTTCCTTCATATTCTGAAAAACAAATTTGAAAATGAATTATAGTGCACTTAAATTAATTACATAGGGTGTTCCATTTCTTGGTGCAAACTGTGCTGCCTATGTGAGACACTGTGTACTATACCGGGTGCCACAGACTAGTGACACCCCCCTATATTTCCTTTATTTTTTAATTTATCCATTTGAAATTTGGGGTACATAAATTACCTGTAAAAATGGATTTCTTGACATAAAAATTGTATGAGACCATTTCCGGTTTACCCGGAAATGACCGCAACTTTTTTAAATGGAACACCCTGTATATTTTTACATATTTGGATTCAGGACAACATACTGAGTTTCCATGGGATTTTCGCGAATTTTTGAGTCGATGTTCATTTTAAGACATTCGTCTAGAGTGCTTTGGAATACCAAAATTTGTTCTACGGCAGGTAATGTCCAAGGGAAAAATATAATTTTTCATTTAATTTCATTAATAACTGTTTACGAACCCTCCAAAATTGAACAAATCTTTTTTAATGGAAAACTTTTTTTTAATGGGAAGGTGGTGGCTCATAGTGTACAAAAATTATAGATTTTTTTCTGAATTCATTGATATCCTATTTGTTTTTCTATTTTAATGAATTTATTTAAAAATAAAAAATCACTTTCAATATAATTTTTCTTGAACTTTAACGTAGTTGCCTTTGCAAAAATCACATGTCTAATAATGAAATGCAAATAACTACCTTTTTTGTGAATAATAGCCTTTTGGTTCTCTATTTTGTTTCTTAATAGGTATAAGTACTGGTGCAAACTACAAGGATCAATAAAAATTATTTTGAAAGTGATTTTTTATTTTTAAATAAATTTAATAAAATAGAAAAACAAATAGTATAGATTTTAAACGGATATTCAGAAAAAAATCTACAATTTATTGAACTAAAGGAGCCACCACCTTCCCATGAAAAAAAAGTTTTCAATAAAAAAGTGATTTGTTCAATTTCTGGAGCCTTGGTAAATAGTTATTAATGAAATTAAACGAAAAATTATATTTTTCCCTTGGACTTTACCTGCCGTAGAACAAATTTTGTTATTCCAAAGCACTCTGGACGAATGTCTTAAAATGCTTAAAAAAACTGAACATCGACTCAAAAATTCGCGAAAACCTCATGGTATACTCAGAGTGTTTTCTTGAATCCAAATATGTAAAAATATATAGGCTGTTCCATTTAAAAATCGAAAGTTGCGGTCATTTCCGGGTAAACCGGAAATGGTCTCATACCGTTTCTTATGTCCAAAAATCCATTTTTACAGGTAGTTTATGGATAAGTTAAAAAATAAAGGAAATATAGGGGGAGAGCCACTAGTCTAGTGGCACCCGGTATAAAATACATCACAGTGCTTAAGTATCAACTTGTTAGAAGTACTGAAATAATAATTTGCTAAGAAATAGATAAATGCGAGGGGGCGTTGGAGAATTGAAAAAGAAATTTTACCCTTACCCACACCATATTTTAAGTTTATTAGGCCCAATTAAAAAAGCGTTTATAGAAAGAAATAAACTTGCGAAAAAATGTTTTACTTTTTACTAAACACACACACACACCCACATTTTTTTGTTGAAACAATTTTTCTCAAATTGATTTTAAAAATTTTACGTTTTTTTCAAACTTTTTTCTTTTAATAATAGTTTTATGTTATACTGTGAACAGAAACAATACCCTCTTCCGGAAAATGTCATAAATTACCCTAGCTGCCATTAAAAGTATTTTAAGTAACAGTACTTACGTATAATATAAATCAATGTCGACTCGAGGCACACACAACACACTGAATAATGAAGAAATGGAGAATAAAACAGCGCATCAAGTTTTTAATAATTTCATCTTTCTCCCTTTCACACTTCAGTGAGGAATTTCTCGTTTGTAATCTTGAAACCATCATGATGCTGTTCAGCGCGCACTCTGTATAATATAAGAAAAATATACATAAATGTACATTCTGATAGACAACGCGATTTTAGATGATACTAGATTATATGTTCGTTATGGAATTTTGAAGAAAGAAATGCTGCTTAAGGAATTACTACTTCCACATCCTATCAAAGAGGATAATTTGATGGGGGTGGCCGATGACAAAAGTAAAGTTGACCACTTTGCTTCTCGTACACACTAAATAACAATTTATCTTTTTTACTCCCTTTAATAATGGAGTGGGGTGGTAGTGGGGTGGCTAATGTCAATTAAAAATTTTTCGACCTGTGGTTCTTTTACACACACTAAGGGCCGGTTTTATAGGTTTAGATTAAACTAGAGTTTAACTAGAGTTTCACCTTTTCACCTTTTTGACATATTTTTGAACTGTACGCCTTGTTGGGCCTTACTTTTCTGTGAGTGTGCATGAGTCTTTTTGTGCCAGCCTCCGCCGCTGATGCTTTAAATATGTTATGCTCTAAATCAATTTTTCTTTTGATAATTTTTTTCCCAAGTCGAAATTTTGATTTATTCTTCGACTTAGGTCGATTCTGGGAGGTTCTATAACAATAACACTGACGATCTTGACAAACGCTTATAAAACGGTATTTTATAAAGCACTAAAATCTAAAATTTAAACCTCTTCAAGTTAAACTTTAGTTTAATCCGAACCTATAAAACCGGCCCTTAATCACAATTTAATTTTCTACTCTTTTTAAGTGGGGATGGTAATGGGGTTGGTAGTGGGAGTGGTAGACGCTAATAGAATTTTAAACAAGTTTCGGATACGAATCTTTTCAAACGTGTGAGACTGTTTGGTGAAACGAAAAGAAGGCGAGCTCCACAAGTCGAATGAGTGTGAAAGACGTTTTCAAACGTGCTGTTTAGAATATTTTTTCTACGACTGCAAGGAAAACAAACAATTTCATAAGTAAACAGATCAGCCATTTTTAATAAACTTCTTTAAAAGTGATGTAGTTTGAAGATTTCAAAACTAATGTTTAGTTGTTAAATAAGTCGATTGCTATGAACCTGAATAGGCTAGCCTACTTCAAAAAATACAAATAAAAGGTGTCAGTTCTGTTTATATACCTATTATATAAATTCGTGAACATTCTTCCCAAATACCACTCGGCTTTTAAATTTTATCTACACATTTTTTCTCGAACTACGTTTCCTCTTAGTAATATAAATCGTGTAAATTGCCAGATCATTATCAAAGATTTATTCAGATAATAAAATGTCAACTTACACTCTTTATATTCCTAGGCAACTACCATGGTCAGTAAACTATACGCAGAATTAGGACGAAGGACGCGCGGATGGGAAACCGAAATTGTAGATCCTACCGGCATCTTTGTCTCTATCTTTTGCATGGAAATCAGATATATCTGTCTCTCTTGCACATTTTATCTACGTCAAAGTAGAATGATGCGGTCAACATGTTCAATTGATAGATGGAATAGAGAAAAAAATAAAATACAAATTTAAATACAAAAATTAACTGAATAAATAAATTAAACAAATAAAATGTGCAAGAGAGACAGATATATCTGATTACCATGCAAAGATAGAGATAAATATACCGGACAAATATATATATAGCCTACGTCAAATTTCGGTTCCCCGCTCCGCGCGTCTCCTTCATCCAAAAGTTGCTGATCGAGGCAACCGTATAGTTTACTGAACGTGGGCAACTATGCCCTGGAAAAAATTATTGGATAAAACTCTAAGCACTGGTCAAGAACCGTAAACGGTTCTTGAACACTGGTAATATTACATTCGACTATTTCTCTCGTATCTATTTTGACCAATTAGAAACGCTATCTTTTGACTTGCCAGTATTTATCCGATTTCGTTTACCCGAAAGTAAACTTAACAGATAGACAGATAGACGTCAACCAAAAATATTTTTAAAAAATGTACAACACTTAGTCAGGAAATAGTTTATTGAAATACTACCCCTGCCACAACATTTTCCTTAGGATAAATTTAAATAAATCTGTTCCTTAATTACCTGCTGTTTAATTCTATATTCAAAGAATTTAAAGAAAAACCAAGAAAGGCTTTAAACACCGGAAAGTGACATTAGAGATCGGCAAAGTATTTTCCGATCCCTGGTATTCTCATTCTATGGAAACCAATTTGTATTAATTGTTGAGAGTATAAGTGTCAAATAGATAAATACACTTCACTTTTACGAGTTGTCAAAAGTCAATTAACAAGTTATGGAAAATATGGATTCAGATTTTGAAGTGTCAGCCGAAAAAAAAAATATTTTACGTTACACGACCGAAAAACAGTGTTTTGTAGGTCTCCCCAAGCTTCCAGGACTCACCTGCGGTTCGCCCTGGAATCTGCTTGGGTCGCCCTGCAAAACACCACTTTCCGGTCTTGTAACGTAAATTATTATTTTTTAAAATTTTTGTTGATTACTGAATAGTTCGTGACAAAACCTACATTCTAAATTATTTTTCTACGACTTTAGTACAGTCTAATTGATTTAATTTAATTTTTTTTGGCGACAATATTCCACCTGAAATTTTATTATTGATTTTTATGTATTGTGCCTCCTTATTACGAAAAAATTATTTGCGCCCAAAAATTCCTTGTGCGTCAAAAGTTATAATATATACTTTTTGATGCGCTTTCACGGATTTTCAATTTATCTGTTTAATATATCTTGTACTAGTAATCGGATGGGAATTTTAAAAATATTGGCTTATTTGAAATAGAATTCTTAATATGATTCTGATATGTATTGGTCAATCCGCCATCTTGAAAAAAATAGAAAACACCAAAAACAGCCGAAAAAAATCAGAATTGAATATCTTTTCTATAAGGAGTAATTTCACCAAAGTTGGAAAATATAAAATGAAATTACGTAACTTCCGAGTATACACTGATGTACAAGCCTCTAGAAGGTGGGACGAGAACGCTGTATTTCCCAAGATGGGAGCCCATCCAAGTACTAACCGCGCTCGACGTTGCTTCAACGGAATATCGACTCAATCAATCAATCAATAACATGTTTATTAAAATTAGAGTACATGTATGTGCTTCCCCGGAATCTGGTCCGGAGCCAGCCAGACAACCACGACGCGCAGCGTCGTGGTGGGTGTCGGACTGGGCGGGGCAGGTCCGGTTTAGCTAAAGCTGAGTGTGAAGGTTAAAACTCCTGCCTAAGAATAAAGCTTAAAATTAACAATTTGGATAAATAATAGTACACAAAAATACTTAAAAAAATAATTAAAATTAGCAAGCACTTTAAAAAACTAGGGGTTTCGCGCACAGACGAACACTTTGGAATTTTGATTGCTGACACAGGAAAACAGAACTCAACGAAAAAACCCGTTCGAAGCAATTCCACCCTGGTCTTCCTGCCAGGAAAGTGTGGTGGATGAAGGTGTGGTTTAAAATATTTGGATTTTTAGAGAATCTTTGGGCCAGACGGAATTTAGAAACAAAATGGACAAAAGAACAAAAAGGACAAGTACAAAATTGAACAAAATTAAACAGAGATAAAGAAGAGGGGGTTGTAAAGTTGCAAAGTTGAGGAAAGGTAAAGAGTAGGGTAGAGATAATTTATGGTAGAGGAAAGTTTGGCTAAGGGAGTTGCCGGAAAATAGGCAACGCCTGGTATGGTAGAGGGTGTCTGATATCGAAAAGTATTGCATTATGCTGTCTGATTCGAGTTATGTTGCGGGTTAGCGGACTATCGCCCAGATTGAATTGATAGAATTTTTGTGATATTTCTTGGACGTAGTCCGCTAGTGTGGTTATGTCGTGGCAATTTGCGTATAGATCTCTGAGGGAGGTGTATCTGTCCAAACCAGAGATGAGGCGCATAAATTTATGTTCAAGAACTCGAAGTTTTCTCATAATATATATCGACTGATATTCACATTGAAGTCGCCTCTACGCTCGCCCCTTAGAAAAAAAATGTTTGCGTAGATATTTCAATCACAAGTGACATTATGAAATCCTCGGTTAGTCAAAAAAAAAAAAAAATTCTAGCTAATGGTAAAAACAAGGATAGATTTATACAATTATTGCACACAGAGTTAATAGATAATGACTTTAACGTTAAAATATGCAGAGAAGACGCCGATACTACAATCGTTAAACCTGCTATGGATTTGATAACCGAATACAATCAAGTTATAATAGTTGGTGAAGATATTGGCCTCAACTAGCATGGCATCATCATAAAAAAATCTATTTTTAAAAACCTAAGATTAATAAAATAATTGACAAACATTATGATAAAAATAAAATTGTCTGCAATTCCACCTACTGAAGAGGTAATAGAAAAACACTGTTTAAGAGTCTATTTCCAAATCCTGGTTAGATTCTGAGAAAGATCCGTTAAAACTCGGGTGGCTTAAAACTGAGAATGCTTAATGCCTGATGCTATGAGTGAAAGTAATGCCTTTCCTAAAAATTTACTAAGTGATATTTCTTGTAAATGTAAGAAAGACTGTAAAAATAATCGGTGTATCTGTAGAAAACTGAATATATAATGTTATATTCTATGTGTCTATTGTAAAGGAAATAATTGTGCCAATGCTTCTTCTACCTTTGATGAGGAATATCGGTTATCGATGAGGAATGCGGTGAAATTATGGCATATGAATGAAACTAATATAGTATATTTCATTTTGTTTCGATGAAAATTGGGTGAAAAAGAGGGAGGTCAAAGAAAGCACATTGAAAACTGTAAAAATGCACTTTTTTGAAAATAAAAAAACGCACAATGCCTCCTTGGTACTTGACGAAGAATTAAAAAAAAAATTATTTCGTCCGCTATCTTTGACCGTTCTATTTGACATACGGTGTCCGGAATTGGTGCATTATATTTGACCATACATGAGTTTTATTTTTGCCAACTTTGATGAAATTACTCCTTCTTAAAGAAAATATATTCAGGTTTGTTTTTTCGGCTGTTTTCTATTTTTTCCAAGATGACGGATTGACCAATACATATCGGACAAGTCTATATTTTTTAAGAATTTTATTTCAAATAAGCTAGTATTTTTAAAATTTCCATTCGATTACTAGTACAAGACATATTAAGCAGAAAGTTGAAAATCCGTGAAAGCGCATCAAAAAGTGAATATTGCTTTTGACGCACAAGGAATTTTTGCGCGCAAATCTTTTTTTTTTGTTATCAGGAGGTCATAATACATAACAATCAAGAATAAAATTTCAGGTGGAATGTTGTCGCCGAGAAAAATCATTTCAAATGCACTACCTACTTAAAAATTTAAGGATTCAATTTCGATGCCATTTTAAGCCGAAATTAAAAGTTAAAACTTAGTTTATTTGTCTCGTTTTGTAGAAAATCCACCTACAACTTTTATTTTAAAGTTTTTCTGACCCCGATCGCTTATTTCGCAGAATTTTGAAATTTGATGCTCCCCAAAATATTACTTAACAAAATCTATTTCGCAATTGCGTTACCTCTACTATTTTTGTTCGCAATTTGAATGTTTAATTTGACTGGAAATGATCCACCTTGAAGTGCGTTCACCCAGTAAAGATTTAGATATTTGATAACCTTTTCCACTATATCAAAATAAAATTCTTCCTCTACACGTACAATCTGAATGCAACTCTGATCAAAATGTTGAAAAAATTGAAAAACTTCTAAACCCTTAATCCTTTTAATATAATTTTTATACCTTTACCCTTCGTAAACCAGTGTTATCATTAAATCTAATCTATACAGAAATAGGTAAGTGCCAACATTCAATTTAACAAATATTTAATTTTCACATTCGCTTATGAGATTAGAACGCAGTTAGTGTGTTGGAAACCAGATATTTGATACCTATAGCAAATTGTAACATTTTTTTATGTTTAAAAAATTTGAGTAATGTAAACATCATCATTTTATTTTATTAACTCTGCTAGAATTGGGACGGAGATAAATATTTGCAACGTTATAATATTTAATGTTTACATTTTTCGATGTTTCTGGACATCACTTTGAGCGCACTGTAGTATGGATTCCAAGTGATCCGTACAATGTATGCTATATATTCACCTACTATACAGCTGTATATCGATGGAAGTCAAACTGTATTAACTTTATAAAATCGACATTCCATGACATTCTAAACCTATTTGAACGTTTTTTTTAAATTTGTTAACTCTTACTATACTTCCACTCGACTACATAGATATGAAAGTAAAATATCTTAATAAAGCACAAATAATCATCGTCTCATCTTCCAAAATTTTTGTTTGAAACGTGTATTTTTTAAATTCATTGTTTTCAAAATATTCCAAAAATAAATAATTAACAATTTTTTTACAGATTTACATTCTATCAAAAAATGATCGCGTCAAATATTTTTTCCTTTAATAGATCTTATTATAATTTATAATTATAAGTGCATTTAAGGTCTTAAGAAACAATTGAAAAAGCGATTTTGGCCTTACACAGATATGAAACTTGAACCCAAAATTTAATTTATCTATTTGCTGGGCTCATTCAAACCGTAAAATTTCTGTTTCAAATATTTTTCATAAAAATACGTTGTTCTGGAGATATTTCCCTTACCAAAAAAGTGTAGCCTTAAGGAACCAGTTTAATACAAAATAGGACTTGGGTCTGAACCTTAAGTTTTTCATGTTATGAGCCATTTCAAACTTTACAACTTTTATTTCAAGCAATTTTGAAGAAAATACATCATTCTTGAGATATTTTGTTAAGTCAATTCAAATGAGACACCCTGTATATGTGGCACAGTATAAAACAAGTTTTTACGTAAATAGATATACTCATTCATCACATTTTCCCAGGTACAATAAATATATATCTACAATTATTATATGCAGATGGGAAATAATTTAATAATTAGTACCTATCCTAAGTAATGTGTTCCTATCTAAACATTAAAAAAGTGTTATTAGGTAGGTACGTATATCTACATTTCAAGAAGTTCCCTCGTGGAGATCACGTTACCTCAAATTATGATTCGCCGTTGTTGCCATACTTCACTTGTGACGTCAATAATATTTATAAGGATGGTACTTTGAGCGTAGAACATAAAGATTCCAAACGAACCGTATAATATATAATCACATATACCTGCTGTATACCGAGGGATGCCAGGTTGCATTCATTTTGAACGGATGCTAATGAATACCGCAGCTGAATATATATTATATATATATATACGCGTAAAATCACTAAGTGGCACCGAAAACTAAATTGACGTTCCCGCACCCAATATTTTCCGCATTTAATGTGAGCAAGTGTCTCCCTATATATTCCCGATATGTATATGCGTTTTGGCACCGTATATATGGTGAAGACACTTTTTCTTTAGATACTCACTGTGTTGTTAATACATTTAGGATTGCTAACGCGCTCTGTAAAAATAGGCCATTGCGTTGCTTGTCTTTTTGAAACGTATCACAGACGTGCGATATCCGTGGTGTAATTGCAGAAATAGAGGAAATAAGATGAGAAATAATTCTCAAAGAATGAACTAAAAATTGTTATTGATGTTGACTCATCATATTCTATATTTCATTTTCACTTATGAAAACATTTAGAATATCAATTTTAGTTATTGTAAAATACAGTGTGTATTTGTGCATATGACATACCAATAGTAACTGACATTTATTATTGACAGTTCGGCTAATTTCAAAGCATGTCGTACAAAAATAATATAATAATCGTTTCCCTCAAAAATTCTTAAAATCACAAAAATGTATATTACAAAACAATAAGCGAGTAAAATATTAATTTCATATAATAAAAATGTCAATTTATTTACAATCTTTTGATTCTAAATATTATATTATGAAATAGTGCAATAGGTAGTATGATTTAAAAATATAATTTATTACCTTATTTTGTATGAACTGTTACATACGGTAACGTTGGATCTCAATCTCAATATTTTGTTGAATTTGTACAATTGCTTTAAGGGTGGCGGTCTGGCTTAAAAAAATGATTTCGTAATTCAACAACTTCTCCTATGAACCGATTGAAAAATATTTTGACAGGCTTTTAGAAAATACTTGATAGAATGATACTGGGATATTGAAGTCAACAAAAAAAATATTTTTTTTTGTTTTTCACGCAAGAAAAAAATGTTTTTCTTTCTTTAGTTTTCAATAGGCTAGTACCATTCTATAAAGTTGCCTATAAAAGTCTATCAAAAAATTATTTTAATCGGTTTAGGAATGTAGGAGAAATTGTCGAATTACGTTCACGGCACCGCTCACCTTAATTACAATAAAAGGTTAACTACGGTTGATTTCGATACTCTACTTGATTTTATTTATGCCTTTTCAGAAAATTATACATATATAATATGCTCTTAGATTTAGTTTGGGTGAAAGTTATAAAGTATATGGAGCTTTAGCTCTTAAATTTGTTAACGCTGCTAAATAGGTTGTTTTCAGAGTTTATCCCATTCTCTTGTCTATAAAAGGGATAAGTGCCGTTATATATAAATGTTTATATATTATCTTAAACTAGTTACGGTTCAAATGGTCGGTGCATCAAAGTTTTGTCAATTTTCAGTTCATAGACTTATATTATTAACGGGCACTCACATCAAATCATGAGCCTGGGTCCACCCCCGTTTTTATAAGTACACTACCTGTACCCAAATGTTAATTAGTTTAATATTATTGCATTGCGTTTCCTAGTCTATTTGGACCTCTAAGTGGTCGGGCCCTGGTACCACGGTACCTACTGGACCTACACACCACCCCCTTCTGCCTTGTTGGGGCCCTGATTATAAAGTATAGTTTAAAGTGAGAAATAATGTAAACAACAATTTGTAGATAGGCCAGACTCCTCCTGCCTGAAAGAACACAATACAGACAGATACTACAATTTTATTACATTATCAGATGGAGCTAGTTCAGGGATGACAATGGCTGTGCATAGTCATTATAATATACGTATGGCAATGCGGCAATATAGGTAGAGTAATTGTAGGAATACAGGAAATAGTCAAATAAAATTCTGAAAAAGTAAGCTAAATAATTGTATGTGATGTTGACACTCATTGTATATATCACGGGAATGTTAATACCTTTCAGTTGAAAAACTCTGAAAAAAATGTAATTAACAATTAGGCACTTCTCAGTAGGGAACGATTCATAACAAACAGGTTATGTTAACGAAAGTAGTTACGGAAGTATAGGCAAAGTTTAGATTACGTTAATTATTTTTCAAAAATGAGGCCTCAAGTTTTTACCTTTTTACATATTTTACATATTTACAATTGATTATTTTTATTTATTTGCTTTTATCATGATCAGAGAATATTATTTAGGTATTATGCAAATCACAACTTACACACTTTCTTATTTATTATGAAAATACCTACTTTCTGTATATTGTTGCCCTAATCTGGGCACACTAATATACTAATAATTCAATACTTCCTCAGTATTAGCTAGAAGATAGTTGTTTTGATTGGTTCTCCAATAATGAGTGTTTGAAGTATTTACCAACTAGTATATTAGCATATTTACATATTTGTTAACGATAACTGTTAATATGAAGGTCAAATTTTAATAAGTGTAGAAAATATGGATTTTATTGCCATGTCGATAGTGAAAAATTGCATTCATTAATACAGCGAGAAACTTTTATCTTTCTAGATAAAGGATGGGGACAAGTTTTTATCGTGAAACTTCTATGGGCGCGTTAGGCATTTTTCAGTAGGAAGTAAAGTACTATAAAATGTTTTTGGTTGCTTGAAGTAGAGATCTTACTTCTACTGTGTGGTCATCGGCACATATTTTTTTTTTGGGTTACTTCCAATTTAGCCGAAGTTTGCAACTTTTTTAGATTTAATGGTAACTTTCTTTCGTAATCCGAAGTTCAATTTTCTTTATACTCCTTTTTTCAAATTTAAGAATGGCTGAGTAAAAATAGAATTTAACATCTCAGTAGAAAGAATGCCATGGAAAAAATATATAAGCTGCAAAATTTTAACAAGCTTACCATGGAGTGTACAAAAAACATAAAACTACCTTCTTCAATTCAATATGTCAATTTTAAACTTATATGAAAATTAAAATTTTCAAAAATTATTGAAAATAAGTCTTTTTAAACATTTTTTTAAATAAAAGTCCCATTTTCTTTTCTATTATTTGTTTGTAATATGTGTTTTCCATTTAATTTTATTTAAATAACAGAGAATTATATAAAATTAATGAAAGCTGAATAGTTTCTTAGTAGATAAGCTAGGACAGTTCGGGGACAAAATCCCATGTATTTTCTTATGGAGCTTCATTTTGCAGAAATTTTAATTTGATAAAATGGGAACGATTCGAGACAATGGGAAACGATAAGGGTATGCATGCAGACTCACATGAGAAGCTCGATCAATACTAGGAGAACGTAATATGATAGGTTGACGAAACAAATATATTAGTATATAATTAAATCGATAGTATTCAGAATCCTGAGAACAGCACAGGTGAGGATTATGACTTTTGGAAAACCACATAAGAAGCTCGATCAATAAATACTAGGGGTATGATTGGTTGACGAAACAAATATATTAGTATATAATTAAATCAATAGGATTGGGAATCCTGAGAACAGTACAGGTATAAATTCGAACTTTAGGGAAATCTCAACGTAGTACGACAGACTAGTAGAACTAATATGCATTAGAATTTGATTTAAATAAATAGGATTTAAGATGTTAGGAACAAGATATGTATATTACTGATAGTCTTCTATAATTTATCAAAATATAGTAATAAGTTAGAATGTTTATTAGCATTTCGAATATGAAATAAAACAATATTTTCAAAACAGTTTTATTTTATTTAGCTATAATACAATAATACAGATTATATGGGTATATTTCTAATTTAAACGTAAAACTAATTATATAATATAAATATACAGGGTACGTATTAACAAATATTCATATATAAAGGTGTAGCAATTCACAATCTTAAATTCTAATAACATATATTACAAAATATACAGTAATATTCACAATTTTCATCACATGTTCATTATAGAATAATGACCCCACGCTAAAGTTTCAAATAAATTCTTAATTAAATATCTTTTATCATCGTGAGGACTTAAAGCAATTTTGGTTTGCGTAACAGTATTAACAGAATACTTTTCAGATTTTATTAAATTTTGATTAACAGTTTTTTTAGTTGAATTATTTAAACAGTCTGTATAGTCATCAAAAGTAATTTTATTCTTTACTATAGATTTTTTTATACCTTTTATTTTTTTAGTTTTATCTGTTCCTTGAACTCTAACCGCATACATTTTAGACCTGAGTCCCACAAATTCAGTCATTATAGAACCATTTTGCTCATCTTTCATCAAACCAATCACCTTCCTATTCACACGAGGTATATTATAAACGTTATCTTCAGGATAGTCACTGGTATCAAAATATTTAATCGCATCACGTTTGATTAAGGCATATATATCATCGGTATTAATTTCATATATTAAACTGTCTGTATCAGTATACAAAATATTACAGCCCTCTCCAAATTCTCTCTTCATATAATCATAATGAAAATTATATATCGTAGTTTTTGCTAAATCTAATATACACATACCAACGTATATTGGTTTATTAAAATAAATTTCTGTTTTATTCAACTCGATTGCAACAAGATTCTCATTAAAAATACACGCTGACATAAATTCAGGCTTAGAAATTAATGCTTCAGCACCATACCGCCCATCCCATTTGGTAACTAGTTTAACATTACTATGCTTTCGTATATTCTCCATTGTTTTCCCAAAAACAGCATTATTCATAAGTTTAAATAAATTTTTTTCAAACTCGTTTCGAGCATTTGCACGTAATTGGGTATTCAAGTCTATATATATCCTTTCAACCATGCAGATTGCTTAAATTTTAAAATTCTATGAATCTTTGTAAGTCTTAAACCTAATGACAAAGCCTGTTTTAAATTTCTATAATGAATTACATAACGAGATTTATTATTTAGCGTGGCCATTAATTTTCGCTCTTTTGATCCCGGTGGTGTGAGATGTTCGGCACACAGAGGCAAATCACTATGGAGATCATGTAAATCCTCAGGATATTCCAGATCAACCTCAAGAATATAACCTTCTGGTGACTCCTCAGCTATAGACATTACATTAAAATTTTCAAAATTTTCGACCCAGCAGAAATCTGCATAAGGAAGACATCTTTCCATTGACCAACCATATTGGTTGTTTATATCGTAATACATCAAATATGTGCTAGATTTTGAGGAATTATAATCTGGCATGTATTTATTATTAGCTTTTGCATAACGCTTTGAGCATTGGCTTAACCCGCCGCGAATACCTCGCTCTATGAACATAATCATATCGATATCCGTGAGAAGTTCTAGTTCAATTTTAGTAAATTTAAGCATTGCTTCCCAAGCATATCCAGGTAATGTATAGAAGTTTGCAGGATCAAGATGATACGTTTGACGACAGTTTTGTCTGAATTGCTCAAAAATTTCAACTAGTAATAAAACATCGGTTTTTAGATATAAGTCGCTATAATCCCCTAGATTTTTGCATTGAAATATTTTCCACACGTTCTGAGCATGTTCATAATCTGCATCATCGATATTTCTATCATCCAACTTATTATAAAAATCTGATTTCTCAGGTAATTCAGGATTATTTAACTTTTCAAACGAATCAATAAAATCGTACGGAAATACCCCCTTTCGTGTTAGCAAAGTAAGTTGTTCACATGTTAAATTATGAAATTCATGTCTTAATGTAGGAAAATTTTCTAAATAGGAAGCCAAAACGTCTAATGAAGAGGACATAAATCTGAAAGAATCAATAAATCTAAATTTAATTAGCCTTTCAGATATGTGCTTAGTAAACGATATATACCTTTCCTTGTTTATAGGTAGTAATTCCATTCGCCCCTCAATCGCTGTGGCTATCTTTTCAATTATAAAAAAAGCATCATAGTTACTTAAATTATGAAAAACTACGGGTACCACGTGACTATCTTGAAAATTTAAGTTACAGCTTTCGTGAGCTTTGCCGCGAATAGCACCACTGAGATGGGAATGATCGATCACGACCTTCTCTCCAGGTTTGAAGGGTGATTCACAAATATGACAATGTGTAGCTTTACTAAATAAATAACTTTGAGGCGCAGTTAATTTATCCATAGGCAGTGGACACAGAAACACAGTTTCTAAATCTTCAGACAATTGATAGAGTTCATCCACAAACCATTGCTCACAGTCCTTACCACGATATGATTTATAAAATGATAAAGAGTCATCGTACGAACATTTAACATAATATCCGATACTATAAGGAACATGTTTTTGATACTCTTTTTCTTTTGATTTTTTAGTTTCATCAGTAACAGGTTGTAGTATACATTCCAAGTCAGCATAAACCACGAATGGGGTGGTTTCCTTATGCATATAATTTTTAAAACTTACAATTTTTTTATCATCACTAGGTAACCTTATTTTACAATTATTCAAGTTTTTACAGTCTTCGATATGTTTTTCTAATTTTGCTTCAGTACGAAAATAATGTAGACATCTATCACAAAAATATTTTCTACCATCATGTTTAGACAGCTGAGTTGATAGAAGACGAGATAAGTTCTTTATCCACATGAAATGATACTTCACAGGATTAATTTGTTCATCGCAATCACTTTCATCTTCTTCATAATACACATTCTGGATCATGAGTAAATTAACATGTCTATTTTTCTTCTCATTAGTCAAATAGGCGGGTAAAACTTTGAACTGCTTCCTCGTTTTGTTTAATACGTAAACATTAATAGATATATTGTTTTGTTTTTCAAATCTAGGTATTTGTTTGAAAGTAATCGGGAACTGCATTCCGGTCAAATTTAAAACATTTGAATAATGTGGGTACGATGTAGTACGACATAACTTTGAACCATCACGAGCTGGATATAATGCTGAAACAACACTCCATGCGAAGCAAGCATTATCTTGATTTTGAATATTTATACAAGCTTGTTTATGCTTAATCTCCTTAGGTTGTTCTATATATGACGATCCAAGTTGAGGCGTAAATTTGTTTATATGAACGGCCAGATTAACAATTTTTGATAACATCCATCCACTATTCTTTTCCTGAAATTCTTCTAAGTCTGCTAAAATCGGCTGTTGTACATTTTCTAAAAACCATTCATCCAAGTCGGTATCGTTGTATATAGGTACGTTCTTAGTATTCATATATTTACGTTCTGATATTATATCTTTATTATATCAGCTTTAGTAATCATAAATTCTCCACAAAATACGGTGTTAATCTTGATAAAATTATCCCTTTTGAGAGCATTTAAAACACGTCTTCGAAAAATAGCTTTGCAATCATCTAAGAATAATTTAGGATCTTTGTGTTTTAAATTTGCAATAACACCAGTTCTAATACGTCCACCAAATGCAGAAGCCACATCGCACCATTTTACACGACAACTAGCTGTTTGTCTTCTTTTATTATTTTGATAACCTTCACCAGTAATTTGTAAGGATTTAAACAATTCACGGAAGCTTTTAATTTGACCAATACTGGTGGTCAAGTGCTGTCTTTCTCCTAGACTTTTGGCGGTTTTAAGCAACGAATTCAAAAGCCTACTCGCTTTATTACACTCCTTAATGCCCAGCTGAATATCAGATAGGTTTCCAGGCTCGAATGATGCGAGCATAGAGGTAATATTTTTAACTACTGCTGCCGCGGTGCTACTAGACATGGTTAACTCGATGTGAACAAGGTAAACGTTGAGATACAACTGATATCAATGAGCTACAGCCGCGCAATATATTCAGTTTGAAATAAGTCACGTGATCAACGATTAGTCAGCACTTTTCTATATACTGCTATTTTACTCATATATGCTTTTATAATGTTTTTAATTTATAGTTTTTAATTTTCTAATATGTAATAGCGATAATCATTATGAGGTTGAACATATCAATATAATCTACTTTTTAAAAATAATTTATGATGATTATATAATCGGACAGTTGACAATTGGGACACTCATACTAATATACCTAGCTTTTTATGCGACGACAGCCCCCTTTGTACAGTCGGTCTAACAGACGTCAAAGCTGATACTGGTCCCATGTAGAGACGCGTCGTATGAATCGTATTGTCAACTTTTTACAACATCTCAACGAGACATAAACCAATTATAAAAACCCAAATATAATAATATATGTATACGAGAACATCAAGAAATCGATGAGAAAGAGTTTTGATGAGACTGAGCACCTAACAGATAACCACGGCAGAAGGCATGATGCTACCAAGTAAACCATACAGCAAGTAGAGGCCAACTAGAATAATTTTCGCGATTTACAAAGCATCATGCAATACACTGTGAGTGAGAAGAAGAAAGAAATAAATTCAATTTAAATATAGTTGAATATCAAGTTAAGCATGGTCCAAGTTCAACACAATGTAGTCGTAATCAATTTGGTGATATATCTCAAGAGTAACAACAATGTTTGCAGGATTCTAGCAATTCAGACAACCATTTAATATTTTGTCCTTTCAACTTAAGGGCAAATCTATGCGGTTTGCTCAGTAACCTTTCAAATCCAGCGAAATTTTTAACAACATAGTGAGTTTATTATTTTCCTAGGAGAATCAATATTTTTAAAAAACGAAAATAGTAATTATCGAAAATAATAAAGTTTGCTTTAAAAACCACCAAAATCTTTGTATATGCATGTCTATACCGATTAATTATCTGACAGTTAAATTTCTACGTTTAGCTTTAAATTTCTGCTCTTTGTCGGATTAAATCAAAAATATTTATATTTTATCATAAGCCAGCAGAAACATTATTCACCATTCTAATACTATAAAACGTAACATTACAGCATAAAAATCACTTAGAGAAAGTCTAAGATTCAGTTGAGCGAGTAAAAATATGATTGTTTAATCACTAGTTACAAATGGAATATAACATATATAAATAGCGTAAATTGTTTATAAAGTGAGAAAATTCAGCTACAAATTTAGAAAAGATACGAATACTGACGAAGGTTTTGAATTGAGAAGCTATGCGCTAGACTCCGCCTGTTTAAATGGATTAACAGTATGTAAAGTCCAATTTTTTAAATAAACACATTTTGTTATTATTATTATATTATTATTATTATTGTTATTATTATTTAATATACACATTAAGGTATAAAGAGCTAAATAAACTTCATTTTTCTAAACATGTTCTCTATACTATACTCTAATCAAATACCGCGCTTATCAAGCACTACTATGTTTTTATATTAAAATACATAATAACAAAATATTTATACAGTTACGCGGTGTTAAAATGTATCCATATATAACAGTCTTGATTTTAAACTCCCTAAATATCAACATCTTATTAAAGTAAATCATTGAAACAATTAATTCAAAACAAGCAAGAAGCAATTATTATAATCTTTTTGTATAATCCACAGAATAGTATTTGGTATTTAAATTATGTAAAATCTAACACAAAAACACATCAAAACTCACTCTTTTATCTAATAAGCTCACCACAATAATATAAAAATAAATTAAACCATTGGAATAGAAAATCGATTGTTAATTAATTAGCTAAAGTTAAACGTGCTATATTTTATAATACACGTATTAGACTATATTTAAATATAATATATAAATTACAGCCAACAAAATTGAACATACTCACATATGAATGGGTGCCACAGAAAACCAAATAATAGACGCACAAACACTTATGAATATTACAGGAAAACATAATATTTATTTATAAATTGCTGGAATCATAACCCATACGAATCAAAAGAGAACAACAGACTGCAATCGTTGAGGTAGGCCGTTTATATTTATACACTAGTTTCATCGCCTAAGGGGGATAATACTCTGCCCAGCGCCGGCTTAAATTTGAATGCTATGACACATCATACTGACATGTATCGACAAGTCTGCGACAATTCAATAATAGTTTTTACTAACAACTTATAAAATAATAACTAATATTTATACTTAATAGTAATAGTATGCATACATAGCAAAGTAAGAAATAAATTTAACACAGTATCTTGTTGAAATAGGATAGCCTACTAATATTAAAATAATCACAACAAATACGTATTTATTATAAGTTTTAAGAAAAAATATGTGAATATATGTTACGACACAACTACTTATTGTTTTTGAGTCAATCACTCATCATAAAAACATACAGGGTGAGAAAAAACGATTTAAAAATTTAGAATTTTTTGGATTGAATTTACCCATTTTCTTAAATAAGTATTAAATACAAAAATTATCGAAATATACTGTTTTTCTATGATTAATTTACTATTTCAGGGTAAAGAAGTTTATTGATACTTGAGAGTTTATATCGACTACATTATTAAGAAAAAGATATCCGATCTTAAGTTTAAAACAACAATGCAGAAGATAGCTTGAAACTGTGGAACACGCTACATATCGAGGCTACAATATTTTTGAACATGTTTTTATGCTCCAGTTCAGAATTAAAGAGGTTATACTGATAGAATTCCAAAATTCTAATATCGAATAATTATTTCTCAGCGTCGTCAAAACTATGATAAATGGTGCAGCTATTTATACACTAGTGATTTTTGTCTGATAGACCTCAACATTTCATTACTTTTCTTTTTAAGTAGCCAGTCATCCAAATCCCACATCATTTGGCTCATTTACATTTGTTTTGAAATTTTTTTATCGTTTGTATCCACATATGTAGAATACAGGGTGGCATACTGGAAATTAACATCTAATACCTATATATAAATTTTTATACGCGTATGATCAGATCTATATGTAAAATCACATTATATGTAACACAAACATTTAAAATATTATAAATTTGTTTAAGTATGTATTATTTTTGTATTTTGACTATATTAGCTCCATAAAAAAAATATGCACAACAGAAGAACTCAC
Source organism: Rutpela maculata (assembly GCA_936432065.2). Lineage (NCBI taxonomy): Eukaryota > Metazoa > Arthropoda > Insecta > Coleoptera > Cerambycidae > Rutpela > Rutpela maculata. The sequence continues at coordinate 148,994,258 of OW386286.2, forward strand.
TGAATATATTTAATCATATTTTTATTACACTATAGGAAACCATTTGTAATGTTTGATAATAATTTTTTTCAAATGTGTTAAAGATATACCTTAACACAGAATATAAATTAGAGTAAATTAAATTTGTAAAATATATGACAAACGATCACACTATTGCAATAATTGAGTGATACTTATTATAATTAATAATAAAGTATGTGAAAAAGAGAATATGTGGAAGCGTGTTGTAGACACCCATCACGAATGCCTCTCGAGAATATCTGTCATGGATGTCTGTAGTGGATGCCCACAATGAGTGCTTCTCGAGAATATCTGTCATGGATGCATATAGTGGTTACATGTCGAGGATGTCTGCCAAGGATGCATGTAGTGGTTACATGGCGCAGATGTCTGATGTGGCTACATATTATACTCAAACGAAAAAAAAAATAGATTTAAACATCGGCATATGTGGATGACATCCACCGCGACATATGCATGAATTTGGATAAGCGATGGATAC
>OW386286.2:148994959-149095959 GCA_936432065.2 Rutpela maculata
ATTTGAATTAAATGGATCTGAATGAAAGTTAAATTTTACGCGATTATACAGATTTCAAAGTTGTAGTTTATGTAACTTTAACTAAGTTCAAAAGCAAACGACCAAGTCAGAAGTTGAATGGAAAATGATTTCTCTACTAGCACTTGGTATAAAGAAAACTTTTGAGCTCACAAAAATTGTCTGCTGACAACTTTACAAAAAAATAAATTGCTAAGTTACAATATTTAATAAAAATAAACTACCATAACTCAGAACCTTAACAAAAGTATTTAAACATCATTTTGAAATGTTTATTATAACTTGTTTATAACAAAAAAGTAATTTAACAATTTATTTTTAATACTAATACCGCCATCTGATGGATGGGTATGAAAGGCCTAACAATTAGCAAGTTGACACACCAGTTGTAAAGAACTGCTAAACAGAAACCATAGATATGTAAGGTTGCATTTATATGCTTATTCAACAGGTGTCGCTGTAACTTTCCTAATCAAAATACTAATGTTAAATCAGAAAATCCATAACAATGATTAATAACAATTCATAATAATCATCTGCATTTAATAAATAACTGATTGATAATATAATGTAGGTATAAATAAAATAAATAAGATTGAGTTTTTAGGGTTAACACCGAAAGCTGGACTGGAGAGTGTACAATAAAATAATCTATATATAAACTAATAAAACCAGATTAAATACATGTTAAATAATATGACGGTAATACAAAAATAAAGAAGATTCAAGACATTTGTTATACAAGAAAAAATAATATCTAACAATGACCTGTCGTTATAAATAAACCTCACTTACAAAGATCAACAATACAGTGCGTGTTAAATATAAAAAAGAGCCAAAAGTTTTATTAAATGTAAATTTGCCAATGGAAATGTTACATACGAATTTGTAATACGTAAAATACGTATAGAAGAACATAAAAGTAGTTTTTTGAATAATAAGAATACATCAACATTTGCTAACCATTTACTATTAGAAAATCACTCATTCAACGATAGTTTTGATATCCTTCACACAGCTAGTAAAGGACCAAAACTCACGTTGCTTGAGGGCTTAGAAATTAATAGATACAAAAAATCTAATATTTTACTTAATGATCAAACAGACGTAAATAATTCACCTCTTGTAAATTTAAATTTATTTTAATTTCATTTCCAGTAACAGATTGTCAATTCAGGTTAAGCTATAGAATAAATTATTTCTCAGGTCATAAACTTTTAGGTATTTAAGGTCCACTAGTTTTAATTGCAAGTAGTCTTGTACTTACATCTGAAGAAGCTAATGTTTAGCGAAACAATTGTCATGTTGACTTAATATACCAGTGAAAATTTTAAAAAACATTTCAGTGTTTTATTTGTGAAACTATAGGTTTGACATGAATTTTCACCAAGTAAAAGTCAAATCTTTCAACTATTTGAAACAAGCCGATATTGTTTTTTTGACTCGATGGTACTCCAAGCTACTCTTGAGATGCAGATTAGCGACCCAAAACATTTGGTTTTTCAATCTTTGTTTGAAGAACGATGTGCACCCTAGATATGTGAACCTGAAAACTAAGTGCATGTAACTCAGTCCAAAAAGGAAGAGAATTTGGTATAAAGAAATGGATATTAGAAGACAGAAAATTTCAGTACAAAAAACTAAATACCTACAACATATATCTTAAGGTAATACATTCCGAATTACTCTATAGATTACACCCTTTAGAGTTTGATACATTTGATTATGATGCTAGAAATAAAATAGGTAAAATAATTAATTCTAAATTTTTGAAACAACAAAAGAAGTTGCAATTTTTAATCTCCAAGAAACCTCCACAATTGGTTAACCACAATAAGAAATATTCAGACTTTGTATTCTACGACAGATTTAAAAACTTCACAAATATAGATTTTACTTCCGAAGAGACCAAATTATTAGAAAAGGGTTTTCAACATAACATACAACCGAATCATTCTAAAAAAACATTCGAACATTTAGGCGTAGAAACGGAAATGGCATTAAAAGTTACAGAAAATTTTACAACAAACAGACACATATCTCAAATTATAAAGCCCAATTCCGAAAAACAAAGTATAAACAGAACACTATACACAATAAAGAACATCTGCTTGCAAGGTCTATAAAGCAAAAAGCTGTAAATAATAACATTACCTTTACACGAGCGGATAAAGATAAAACAGTTATTGCAATGGATACAGAGGAACAGTGGAAAATATACAGAAAACAGTGGAATTTTTAGACCCATCAAAATATAAATTATTAGACTTTGATTCAACAGAAGAATAACAAAAAGAAATTAAAAAAGTAATACAAGAATCCCTCAGGGAATTAGATGATAATTTTTTAAACAAATATTATCTAATGAATCCACAGGTCCCAAAACTGTACTCACTGATCAAATTACACAAAGATAAGTTTCCCATACGGCCAGTAGTGTCTTTTGTAAGTGCCCCATCAGTTAGGATTCCAAAATTTCTTGTTAATATCATTAAAGAAAAATGTCGTTTCTCTCCAAAATACAGTATTACAAATTCGTATGAACTCATATCTAAAATCAAAAAAGTCAGTTTACTCGACAATGCACAACTCATATCATTTGATGTACAAAACTTGTTTCCTAGCATTCCACTTAAGGAGGTTATTAAATTAGTGGAAAAATTATTAGGTAAAAATAAAGTAAATACAATTGAAAAGCAGGATATATTAAATCTACTAGAGGAATGCTTAAATCAAAATTACTTTCAATTTAACAATAAAATTTATACCTGCACAGAAGAATTATGGTTAACCCTTTAAGCCCTTTGTTAGCAGAGATTTTTATGGAAAATTTGGAAGAACATATCCATAAAGACAAAAATCTGTATAAAGGTTGTCTATATTGGTATAGATATGTAGATGATATTTTAACTTGTTTCGTGGGCACTACTAGACAACTGAGTTGTTTTTTAAATTACATTAATTCATTACACCCTAATATTAAGTTCACTTTAGAAAAGGAAAATAACAATAACTAAATTTTTTAGATTTAACAATTAGTAGAATGAATGAAACGCACGTATTTTCCATTTATCACAAACCATCACATACTGATACCACTATAAACAACAGTTCAACCCATCCTAGACAACATAAACATGCAGCATACCACAGTATGATACACAGATTATTAAGCATTCCATTATCCGATGATGACTTTAACAAAGAACTAAACATAATTAAACAAATCGCCACGAACAACGGTTACCATGTCTCTTTAATAGATAATATATTACACAAAAACAACATAAATTTGTTATTAAAAGTATATTTCCGGTTATGAATGATAATAATTCAAAATTTAGGTGTTTAACTTATATTGGAGAGTCAACTGACAAAATTACGTCGTTTTTAAAGAAGCAGGGTCTGAATATAGCTTATAAGACTAACAATACCTTAAGTACATATATTAAAAATAATAAAGATAGAAACAAAAAAGAAGACTTGTCGGGAGTATATAAGCTTACTTGTGGAACTTGCCCTAAGATTGGACAAACAGGCAGAAAATTTGAAATACATATAGAAGAACATAAAAGTAGTTTTTTGAATAATAAGAATACATCAACATTTGCTAACCATTTACTATTAGAAAATCACTCATTCAACGATAGTTTTGATATCCTTCACACAGTAAAGGACCAAAACTCACGTTGCTTGAGGGCTTAGAAATTAATAGATACAAAAAAATCTAATATTTTACTTAATGATCAAACAGACGTAAATAATTCACCTCTTGTAAAGGACCCCGGAACAAAACCCATGAAAATGTTGATTCTGTGGAATCGGCTGAAATTTTGGTATTTTGTAGTTCAAGACATGCTGATTAAAAGTTCTTATCAAATCGAGCCAATCCTATGGACAGTTTCTGAGATACAGTTTGTCAAAGTTAGGTAATTTGCGTCATTTTAGACATTCAAGAACTTTTTACTCCTAAACTATTAACTTTAGCAAAAAATTGCAAGAATCGAAATATTTTTGTTCTAGTCTAATAAAGTTCAAAAATTTTTTTCAGAATTTTTTTATCAATTTTTAGGTTAGGTAAAATATATATATATGTCATATTTCGGCATGCTTCGATGGGATTGCCTGAGACTGTGCTATTTTGTGGTTAAAGTCATGCTGATCAAAAATTCCTATTGCACTGGGTCTACCGTATGAGTGGGTTTCGCTTCAGGAGTGTTTGAAGGTCTTAACAACGAGGTAATGGGTAATCTATATGTACGTGTTTATGAATGGCTTCCAGCGTGTTTGTGTACGTGCATGCGTGTGTGTATTTTTATCAAAGAACCTGCTCTTACCGGCACTATGTTTCTTATGAGAGCGTCTCATTGCCAACCAGGGTGATCCCATTTTTTGGTTTCTCTTTCTGTTTCACTTCTGTTTATTTTTACTTTTTGTTGTTTTTTAATAATTTTTTTTTGGTTTTTAAATATTGAGAACATCCATAGGATTTTCAAGAACAAGTGCTCTGTTTCCAGCATCATGTATCGTTCGAAGAAGAATCATTATATATATTTTATGTGATTTTCATGCCGTGCGTACTCCAAAAACCATAATACGCTTGTGTTTTCAGCGGTTCCGTATCAAACTCATTAGAACGATTTTTCTCACAAACGGTCCGGTCCTATGACTAAAATGAAAGAGGACATTTTTTTGTGTATTTTTAATTAGTGAATGACATTCTTGTACCAAAGTGAAAAAAAATAAAAGGCAAGAAATTAATGCAAAATATCGACAGCCCCCTCAATACCACCCACTTACAGTAAAAAATATTTTTAAAAAATAATGTAAAAATAAGCTTGTATTATTGTTCAATATGCGTATAAAGTCGCGTTTCTGTAAATCAAAAGGTTTCTGAAACATAAAATAATAATCAATTTTTCGGTGCCATTTTCAAAGGGCCATAGCTCAAGGTATTTGCGAACATATTTTTGTATGTAGAATCTGCACCAGAAGTTTGTCATCGATATTTCCGGAGAACCCTGTATACACTGGCACATACATACACACAAACACATGCATGCAGTACACAAACACGCTGGAAGCCATTCATAAACACGTACATATAGATTACCTCGTTGTTAAGACCCTGGAGCAAAAACCACTCATAGGATAGACCCAGTGCAATAGGAATTTTTGAACAGCATGACTTTAACTACAAAATAGCAAAGTTTCAGCCAATCCCACCGAAGCATGCCGGAATATGACATATAATATATATATTTTACCTAACCTAAAAATTGATAAAAAATTCTGAAAAAGATTCTTGAGCTTATTGAACTTGAACAAAAATATTTCGACTCTTGCAACTTTTTGCTAAAATTAATAGTTTAAGAGTAAAAAGTTCTTGAAGGTCTAAAATGACGCAAATTACCTAACTTTGACAAGCTATATCTCAAAAACTGTCCATAGGATTGGCTCGATGTGATAAGTACTTTTAATCAGCATGACTTGAACTACAAATTACCACAATTTCAGCAGATTCCACCGAATCAACATTTTCATGGGTTTTGTTCCGGGGTCCTTTAAATTTATTTTAATTTCATTTCCAGTAACAGATTGTCAATTCAGGTTAGGCTATAGAATAAATTATTTCTCAGGTCCATAAACTTTTAGGTATTTAAGGTCCACTAGTTTTAATTGCAAGTAGTCTTGTACTCACATCTGAAGATGCTAATGTTTAGCGAAACAATTGTCATGTTGACCAGTGTATACCAATATACCAGTGAAAATTTTAAAAAACATTTCAGTGTTTTATTTGTGAAACTGTAGGTTTGACATGAATTTTCACCAAGTAAAAGTCGAATCTTTCAACTATATATTTTATTATTGTTCTAGAGCAAAGTTTAACTAGGATATTTGTTTCCGTCGCCTACCGAAAAAAAGTATTATAATCTTGAAAAGAGCACTCTCCGAGATACCTTCTAATTTGCACGTTTCAGACTATGCAGATTACGAAAATTAAGGTCTTTCAATTGCATCAGCCCGTCTGTCAGTCTGGTATATGTCTCTCTTTTGACGCTATATCTACGATATCTACAAACATGTTTGAGAAAAAAAATGTTTGGTAGGTAATTGACTTTATTACCCATGGAGAAATGGGATACTTTTACTGCAAAATTTACAGGGTGGATATTCTAACAAAATATTGAAAAAATGTGACGGATGACAACAATAAGTAGCATGTAACTAATAAAATTACCATGGTAGGAACCTGCTACACTTTTAGTAAAAATATACGAAAGTAGTTAATTCAGAAAACGACGGAAAATAATAATATTTAGAGTGTAGTTGACAATATTTTCAAGGAAGAAAACCTTATATATTTAGTAAATAGAAAAATATAAGTACAGCACAGTCACCTAAAAGATAATACCTACTAGGATGTATGAGATATCGAAACTAAAAAATATACACTGTGTCTCTTAGATTTGAACGAAATTTACGCATGTAAGTTGTACTCTAAAATGTTAGTAACTATTAAGATTGTTAGGAAACAAGCAAAGTTGTAGAAGTTCGTTGTCGATTGCAAATATCTATTTGAACAATAAAAATAAAAATATTGGATGTATACTTAATATTAGTAGCACTACGTAAAAGGGAATAGAGCCGTATTCGCGTAAAATAGAAATCAAACAGCTATTCGCAGTCGACCACGCCCGACTGCTACATTTACATATTTAAATTGTATCTTGTTAATTTCATTGATGAAATAATTGGAATTGCTTACTGAAAAACTAGGTTATGCTTTAGGTACATTTTTGAACTCCATTGATAACCATTTTGACAGATGGTAAATTGATGATCCGATTGCGGACACAATGGGGTGCATCGACTTTCCAGGTTTATGTATCTTTAGCTAGGTACTGTTGGGTTCTTATGCTATATATATTTTTATTTCAGACTGTCTCATCGCTTAAAATTTTGCCCGTCGAAAAATAAAAAATCCTGTAAAATTGGAGCCCAGTCGGATAACCGTAAGGCGTGCCTCAATGACCTTGTATTAGAGGTTGATGAAGAACAATTTACATATGCATATGCTAAAATATTGTATGTATGTTTATATCCCAATAACTTACATTTTAGACTTTATTAAAAATTACATTACTTTATTAAAATTTACAAAAGAATATTACATCCTGGTTTAATGTTGTTCTCATGAGTGAGTTCTATTAACTGACTTGAAAATACAATTTACATATATTTATAACTTATGAGTTGCTGACTTGAAGATTTCTAGAACAAAGGAAGCAACATCCTATTGTGGGAATTTGACATGAAATATGAATATGCTGCATAGCTGAAGAAGAGTTGTTGATATATGTAATATGAGATGCCTGTGAAGGCTAACTGTAAATATTCTGTGAGAAAGTTGATGCTTATACAGCAACTTTTAAAAAATAATAAAAAGAAATAAAAAATTGTAAAATTATAAGAATGTAAAGATGTAGAAAAACACTATATATAAAATATAACATACTAAGCGTAAAAATGCAAGGGTTAAACCCAAAAAAAATAGAAAAGCAATAAAATGTTAATAAGTTGAAATTAACAGGATTATAAAATATAGTGAGTAATAAAATTCACTGAAGAGTCTTAGCACAAAAGTTAATAAAAACACAAAACAGTCTGGGTTTAGCTAAGTTCTATGTCTTCGTCTTCTTCATCTTTTATTCTTAGTTTTAGGTCGTTTTCGTGAAGGGAATATGCTACTAAATATCCTGGGAGGTTTAGTAGGCCTCGGTGGGGGTGGAGGCAATGTGGAAACACCAATGGCTAATCTTCGCCTTCATGCTCTGCTTTTGCAGAATAAATAGAGAAATAATAGTCCGAAGATTAAAACAATTGTGAAGTAGGTGAACCGGAGATGTGTTTCGTAATAAAGATTTCGTTGATTAGGTCATCTAGGTCTTTTGAATATTGGTTCAGTTTGTGTTTGTCAATTTCGAGGTCCTCAGCATTTAAATTGCTTAATTTAAGAGGTTTCAGATCGGGCACTCGAACTTTATCTGGAATTTGGCTGCAACATTCATATGGGATTTGGACTGGATGATTGTCGTCTTTTCCATCTGTTACCTCGTTCGTACTGGCTTGAATTTTCGTGATGCCTTCAAAGGCGTAGCAATTTGGCTGTAGCTTTATAACTGAGTTTTTGAAGATGACGTCAGTTTTGGAAGTTTTCTCTGGACAATTGATAGTCACATGTAGAGGTTCCGCATTAATTACTAACCATACATTTTCTTCTAACTTTTGGACATTATAACTTTGACTGATGATGAAAGATGTCTGGACCTCTATTCTGTAAAAGCGTGAAAGCACATTCCCGTGAGAAGTGGGTGGAGTTCACTTGAAAATGAATAAAACTCTATTCTGTAACTACGGGAGTGATCACCTCATACGAAAAATGCGCGAACTTACTTCTACTGGACCTCTATTGTGTTAAAGCGTGAAAGCACATTCCCGTGAGAAGTGGGCGGAGTTCGCTTGAAAATGAATAAAAGTCTATTCTCTAACTAAAGGAGTGATCACCTCGTGCGAAAAATGCGTGAATTTACTTCTACTGGTAAATCGTGAGGGAATCCGTCAGCTCTCCGGGAGAACGGCGATCCTAACCGTACTTTTATGACAGTTTGCGTCGGCCAAAAATTATTGTTGTTAAATCTGTGACTCAGAAGAGACATTGCGGAGTTGCAGTAGTATAGCAGACGGGGTTCTGGGACACTCGATGGCATGTCCATCCACATCTTACCACCCTTGTACTTCTTGTACAAGAAAAATGAAAGAATAATCTGAAGAAGTAATTAATCATCTGAAGAAGTAATCAACAATGACCAGAGGCCTCAAAGAAGTAATCGACAATAACCAGAAGATGCAAAGAAGTAATCAGCAATGACCAGAAGGTCGAGTAATTAAAAAAAGAATAATATTGGTCATTGCCAGAAGACCGTATGCAAAGTATGGTGATAAAAGATAATTTATGCGCGTTTTGCTTATTTATCATGTAGTTTAACTTAACAAAAATGCGTGGTAATTAATTTAAGCTGATAATTATGCAGAATAATTGATATATTTACTGCTTTATCTATGAAGTTATTTGTTTAATGATGTATATTTATGCGGATTAACATAATTATTGGCGCGCTTAAATAATATATGCATAGGCTAAAAACAATGTATCGAAGTACATTTTTTTATAGATATAGTAATATAATGTTATATAAAAAATTTGCTCGTGCTGCATAGACAGACAGCTACGTGACGTATGGCCTAGATAAAATTAACCGAAGGCACGCTTAGTGTAATGTAAAATGGTGTAATGGAAGGAATTGCAAAATATATGAATGCTAATAAGATCGCATAGTATATCAATCTGTTAAAGCAAAATATAATTTTTAGGTGTCAAATATGAAATATTTAACCCCCCCTAATCAATTTTGTGAATACAAATTAATGAAAGACAAGTAATGAATTCGAATAATTTTTTTATTATAATATGCATTAAAAAACATATAAAACTGATATTACAGTAATATGAAGAACAATTTATATATGGTATTGTTTCAGATATAATAAACATACATGTACTATTAACAACAGTCATATTGCTATAGGTTTAATATTACATTAAATAATTTATTAAATATTTGTATTTTCAATTTAAAAAATTATCATAAGAATGATTTACATATCCACTTTGTGTTTTATGATAACAATCTCTCTAGAAGAAAATCGTTCCCCCTGTATTGAAAGCTTTGGATGTCTATAATATACATGGTACGGCGATATTTTTCTTGCAGGTTTTGTTCCTTTTATCGTATTGGATTGGAATCGATGATAATCCTGAAAAACTGCTTCCCACTTGCACTTGGAGAGATTAGTTTTCTGTTCCTCCATGGTGGACTTTATGTAGAGTTGACTGCGGGCAGTAAAAATAAAGAACATTTGAGAAGAAAATTGTTTTTGATATTTTTTAAAACAAAAGAGGAAATTGATATTTCATTGATGATAACCCCAAGGTAATGTGTCCGTAGTAATATGTTAAGGATTCTTTTGTCGTCATAGGGACTTAATGCAACTTTCTTTTGTTCGATTGTATACACTTCATGTTTTTCAGATTTAATTACATTTTGGATAGTTTCCATGCAGGAACTATTAAATAAACTTTGATAATAATCGTTAAAACTGATTGATTTTAGTGAAGATCTAGTTATTCCTTTAGCCTTCTTAGTTATACCAACATTTGCAATAAAATGTTGTATTTCCTCCTCAGATACACCTTTTTCTTTTAGTTTTTCTATTTCCAATTCTACGTTTGAATTTGAGAGTACTTTTAATGCATACATTTTTGATCTTAAACCAATGAATTCGGTCATAATGTTACCGTTATTTTCATCTTTCATAATGCCTAAAACCTTCTTATTTTTTAATGGTATACCATAAATATTATCAGGTGCATAATCTGAAGTATCAAATTTATGTATGTCCTCTTTTATATGATTGTAGATATTATCATCATAAATTTGATAAATTAACGAATCTGTATCACAATACAAGAGTTTGGCATTATTTTTGAATTTTTTTAAAACATAATTATAATGAAAATCGTAGAGAATAGTTTTTGAGATATCTAGAATGGAAAAACCAACAAATATTGGTTTATTAAATTTAACATTTAATCTAGTCATTTCTATTATAACTATGTCTTTACCAAAAATTGTACAACTGTGAAAATTTGGTTTTGAAATGTAATAATTTGCACCATACACTCCATTTGGTAACTATTTTTACATCTCTATATTTTCTCACATTCTCCATCGTTTTACCAAATACAGCATTATTCATAAGTTTAAAAAAGTTTTTTTCAAAGTCATTTTTACTTAATTTTCTTAATTCAGTATTTAGATCAATGTATTTTTTCATCCAACAAGATTGTTTAAATTTCAAAATTCGATGTATTTTTAAAATTTTCATACCTAGTTCTAGAGCTTGTTTTAAGTTTTTGTAGTGAATGATATATCTCTCTTTATTAAAAAGTGTTGTTAACAATTTTGGGGTTTTTGTTTGAGAATTTGGTGGGATTAAATGTTGTGGGCATAGAGAAAGGTCTTTGTGATAATCAAACAAGTTCTTTGGGTACTCAAGATCAACTTCGAATATATATCCACTATCACCCTCATCAGAAATATTCATAATATTTTCTTCTTTGTAAATATCATCAACCCATTCAAATTGACTAATGGGCAATGGCAGGGTCATTGCTGTTGCATACATGCTATTTAAATACCAGTACATGAGATAAGATGATGGAAGGTCTGGATTATATTCATTACCCATGTGCTTGTTATTAGCTTTACCATAACGATTGGAACATTGTGAAATGCCTCCTCTTATACCTCGTTCAATAAACATAATCATATCGATATCTGTTAGCAATTCTAATTGAACTCCAGCTATTTTTAGACATGTATCAAATGCCAATCCGGGTGCTGTATAATAATGAAGACTATCCAATTCATATGTTTTTAAACAAGTAGCTCTAAATTTTTCAAAGATATCTGCAAGTAATAACACATCTGTCTTAAGATAAATCTCTGCATATTCCTGTAATGTTTTTATCTGAAATGTATCCCACACATTACAAGCATGTTTATATTCGCTTTCAGAAATTCTTTGTTTTTGAATATGACTATAAAATAATTCTATTGGAGGTAAACTAGTGTCCTGTAATTTTTTCCAACAATCGAGGTATTCATATGGAAATACACATTTTCGTATAAGCAATTGAAATTCTTTTTCGTTATTGTAATGGCTTCTCGTAATTACTTTTTGATCATCATTCAGATATGAAGATAATTTATCAATACTGCTACCCATGAATCTAAATGAATCTAAAAATCTAAAATTGATATTTGTATTTTCAATATATTTTGTAAATGAAATGTATTTTTCTTTATTAACCGGAAGCAAATTAATTTTTCCTTTTATTTCTGTACTTAATGCCATTATCAAAAAATGGCTATCATATCCTGATAAATTGTGAAAAATTACAGGTACTGAATGACTGTCGGTGAACAAAATATTACATATATTGTGAGCACTGCCTCTATAGTCCCCAGTAAGATGATTATGTTCTTTCACTTTAATTTCACCAGGTAGGAATGGTTTTGAACAAATGTGGCAATATTGTGATGAATGAAAATTATTATATTGTTCTATCGTTAGAGGTTTCATTGGAATAGGTTGTGAAAAAATTGATTGTAATTTATTAGCAATTTTTTCCAACTCTTTAACAAATCAGATTTGACAATCTTTACCTGTATAAGAATTAAATGATGAAAGTGAATCATTATAGGCACATTTAAGGTAATAAGCAATACTAAAGGCCTCATGTTTTTGATACTTTTTGGTTCGATTAGTTAATTTTGAATCATGATATTTTTCCAAAATACTCTCGATATCTGCATAAATAACAAATGGTACTTTTTCTTTGTTTTTAAAATTGGAATATTTCATTATTTTTTCATTTTCTGAAGGTGGATTTATTTTTGATTTATTTAAATTCTTACAATCTAACAAATGTTTATGTAAAGCATTTTCCGTTATAAAGTGATTTAAACACCTTTCACAAAACCATTTTTTGTTTTTAACATTTCCAACCTGTTTATTTATTAAACGTGATAAATCCTTAATTAAAGCAAAATGATAGAGTCTTTCTTCCAGATGAATATCTTCATCATACATATCCAAATCCATTTCATTATCATCATCATCATCATCATTATCGCAATCGTAATAATTACATGGGAGCATAAGTAGATTTATATGAGGAGTAAAATCATTTTTGCTTAGAGTTAATGGTAACACTTCTTTTTTATCAATCGTAAACACATTGATAGACAATTGATTTAGTTTTTCAAATTTTGGAATATCTTTTAGACTAATAGGAAAATTGATACCATCATATTTTAATACTTCACTAAAATGTGGGTAACTGGAGATACGACAGACATTTTTTTGATTGTTTTTAACTGGATATAAAGCACATACAATCGAATACAAGAAACAGTATTCATCGTTATTTTTTATATTAATTATACTTTTAGTATTTTTTATAAAAGGTGGTAACTCGATATAAGTTGATATACCACAATTTATAGGTGTATAATTATTAATATTTACCTTTAAATGTAAAATTTCATACAATGCAAAACCGCTGTCTCGTTCTTGGAATTCTCCTAGTTTTGTTAACATTTTATCTTTTACATGTTCAACATACCAAGCTCTTAAATTAGTATTTCTATCAATTATATAATTTTTTGTGGAAAAATGTTTTATATCTGTTTCTCCATTCTGGGGTTTTATAAAATTTCCAAAAAATGTTACGTTAACTTTTAGTAACGATTTTTTTAATTCGTTATTAATTTTGATTGAAAAACTTTTAAATGCTTTCTCCAAAAATATTTTAGGATCTTTTATATTAAGATTTGTTATTACACCGGTTCTCAATCTTCCATTGAAACATGAATCAACATCTTGCCAAACTAAGTTTTTTGTAAATTTCCTCTTCGATTTATAAAATATAATGTTTTTAAATTTTGTAAATTTCCTTTATAATATTTTAAGAGAGACAAACCTGATTCAATTTTAGCAAAGTTTTTAACACAATTTGATTTATTTTTAATACATTTTCTAACTATTGAAATAGTTTTTTTCAAAATATGAATCCACTTAGAATACTCCTCTTTTGTCTTAATTATCATACAGATCTTCTCAAATTTTTTTATCATGCCAGAGAGAATACCATCCATAGATTGTGAACTCATATTACTGTAAAAGATAATACACTACTTATTAATTTTTAGATTTATAAGTTATAATAAACTTACTAATTATTGAAACCGCGCAAACGACTTGTTGAGAGGATAAATAGCGAATGACACACAGTATTTCTGTATATAGGTAAATTATTTATATTGAAAAAATTTGCATACGCCTACAATTTTCACATTGTGCAGTTTTTTTATTTACATCATCCTTATCTAAATAAGGTTAAATACCAGTGATAATAGTGATACATGCCCATTTAAAATAATTTGCATAGATGATTGAGTGCATACTTATGCTAATTTTGTTTTATTAGGATAAAAAATCATAACTGATTACGCCTTTAGAGCAGTATAAAATGCAACGCATCATTTGAATTTTCATATACAGTTGTGAAACAGTCAAAAAAAAAACAATGGCTACTACACCATCAACATTAGTAATTATGTTAGAAGATAAAATAAATTTCCCAATGAAAATGGCTTTAGTTGTGATGAAGCAAATATTTAGGTAAGTTTCATTTTAAAAATTTTTTTAATGTTAGTGGTAATATTCTTGTTAACTTTAAGCTCGTAAGTGGTAAAGTTTTCTTTTGGAGTAAAATATGGAGTAAAAGAAATAGTCCATAAAGATGATAAAATCTTTATCGCTCTAACGTATTGTCCAAAATCTTCAACTCTTTTAAACAAATTTGGAAATCTACCTATAAAATATATACGAACTAAACTGGAAACTGATGAAGAGTTGATGATTTTCGAAAAAGCCGTCAAGCGATATCATTTTGATCTTAATGATGATGATAATGATACTGGTCATGGGCAGGAAAAAATTGAAGGAGGAGAAAGGTTGCAAATTCAAGAACCAATTCGTAAAAGAAAACGAATGTCTGAGAAAGCACTTCCTGCTCCTTCTTCTTCTTATTCTAACGTGAATCCTGATTATTTTCAAGCATCAAGTAACTCAAAGTCTGATGAAGATTTTGTGGAGTCTCAAATATTTTAAAAAAAAAGTTATGTATTATTAATTTTTAGTTAACTAGACGAGGAGAAAAAAAACATGGTGAACACAGACTTATCAGAAGAGGCTATTTCAAAAGAAAAATTTAAACAAAAGATACAACGTAACCCTAGACTTAAAAGTGATTTATTTTCAATAAGAAATGTGTGTGAAAATCCAAGACTTTTATCAAAAAATGATTTATCTAGACTTATACATAGTTATAACATCCCCCATATTTTTAAATCTTTTTTTATAACAAAATTTCAGCTGCCAAAGATCCCTGAAGACTCGGACTATGATTCAGATGAATTTTTTGCAGAAAATTAATGCATGAATTATGAATGTTCCTCTACAAGCAACATACTCTACCAGTGTGGGAAATGCAACCACCTGTGCTGTTAAGAAAAAACAAAATTCCAAGGATATAACACCGATATCGATCTTAATTCATCCACAAACTATTTATCAAACCCAAACGACTGGAACGATTCTCTGTCCACATTGTTCTAATAATTTTTGTTTTTGCGAGTGGTCGTTGCGTGTACATACTTCACAAATCAATTTGACATGTGAGGAGACTATGTTAGATTCCTCCTAAGTTAGTTTTAATTTATTAATAATAATACCAAGTTATAAATGTAGTAATATTCCTAAACATATTTTTTATTATTAAACAATGTAGAAATATATATATATATATATATATATATATATATATATAATATATATATATATATATATATATATATATATATATATATATATATATATATATAATGAAGGATAGTCACGTCCGACTAGTTAAAGAACAATCTAAATTTAGTCCGAAGCCCTACTAAATTTAGATTGTTCTTTATATATATATATGTTTTCTTCTACAATCCTCCTTCTTACAAATTTTAACGAGTGATAAACTAAAACCAAGTTCTTCTGAATTAAAAAAAAATAAAAAGTGAAATAAAGTTTATTTCATAAAGTTGTTATAAAGATATAATACATTAGATAAAGCACAGACACATACAGATTTTTTATGATTTAAACAAAGTGGATTTGATTGTTTAATTGTTGGCTGCTCTTCAAGTTCAATGATGGGTTTTGTTGAATATTTTCTCAAAAAATCAGCCTTTTCTCTTCCTTTAACGTAAACAGTGTCTGCTTTTTCCAAAAGTGTTGTGAGAATATTCTCAAACTGATAAAGTGGTACATATCCCTCATTCCAGTCAATACAATGTTGATTTTGCATTAACTAGTGAGCTTGCTCTCGCAAGTGTTCTGGTAATTTAGTCATAGAGAAAGGCGGTTTAAAAATATAATGACATATCCTATATCCGTCATAAGCAGCAAATTCCTTAACTATAAATGTGTTATTTTGAATTTTAAAGTATTGCACATCTATTATTAATTTCATAGCTGTAATCTCTTTGAAAATTCTACTAATACTGCCATGTAAATGCTTTAAACCATTTATTTTAAAGCTGTCTAACTATTTTTGTTAAAGGACTATAGCTTATCAATTTATCATGTAAAATTAAACAGTAAGCAGAGGTATTCTTCGGAATATTTTCACTGGACTCAAATTCTACTCTCATGACGATAGGACCGGATTGAATCGATTCTTTTTAATGTGAGCAATCAATGTAAGTTACGGGGGTTATATCCTTAAATTCTGTAGGAGTGAAAATAGGCTCGTTTTGAAGTTCATAATAAGATTCTCTGAACTCTGCAAACATATTATATAAGACGGCAAATTTATTTTCCTTAAAGTCCAGATAGAGATCAATATATGGATATCTTTCAGAATTAAGAAAAGTTTTAATATTTCTTAGATTGCAATGATCAAATTTACTCATATCCTTAGTTACATTATTCCTCCTAGAAGTTTGAAAGGCTACGATAACATGCCTAGGCGTTTCAAGCTTGGTTGTTGTCTTCACAGGCCAGTTATGTCTGTTGGTTTCTGCTAATTCAGGAAATTCAACAAGTTCCCAACTTCTAAATCCCACTAATAAATCAACATTGTCATCAATAAGTTTTGTTAATGCCAAATCTTGTGGAATACTAACTGAAATGTGGGGTATATTCCAAGATAATTTACTGATTTCTATTTTTCGTACAACAGTATCTTCACTGCTAATCACAGCATTTAAGTCATCACTGCTACGTAGTAAAACTAATTCTTGTTTAACATTAATTAGTATTTTTTTAAAGTCTTCAAAAAATCCCATTAGCATTTTAAGGGGGATGCAAACATTGAAGTTTCCTTTACTATCAACTAAAATATTATCTGTCAGTTTCGCTTTCGGAAACCACCCAGCATTTTGAAGTCTGATGCTATCGTTTGAATTGTATGATAGATATGCCTTTAATGTTGACGTTAAACCTACATCTCGAACTGAGTCAGTTGTAATTCCATTCATCAAATACCGAATTTCCTTAAAGAGAAAGAAAGAATTTCAATTTATCACTAACAGTACCATCACTTTTTGTTAATTTTCCCTCTATATACAAGAAACTCTTGCAGGGTAAAGTAAACTTATCAACTTCTTGTATAGGTATTACTATTTCATCATTATAGTTTAATTTTGTGGGTAAGTAAGGTTCATAAGTATGTATTTCACAACTCTGTATTGTATTGTCTATATAAAGTTTATCTGTCACATTTAATATATTATCCATTTTTTTTTTGTTATAAATTCAACTGATATCCAAGAGATTGTAGAAAAAAACGATTTTCTGCTGTTAACTGCTTGACTGTAATTTTCCTACTAACGTTTGCTTTTTCTTTCTTCTTATTATAAAACTTTTTTTTTCTTAACGGTTTGTTCTTATTACATGCAACATATAGTTTATTGTATCTTATCACCATGATTAAGAATTAATTTTCTTTATATGCAATCTTATTGTAATAGTTTCACCTCTAAAATTGATGAGATCCCCTTCTTGATCTAATATTTTAATAGTTATATTTGTGATGGTTCGAACACAAACTGGAAAATAAATAATATTTTGTGGAGATTCCACTATTTTATAGCCTGGTGCTACTGTAGGAAAAAACTGATGAATAATATGCACTGGTTTTCCATTGAAATAAGATCCAGCTGCAATGTTACAATCTATACACAAAGCATTTACTTTGATGATTGCCGCTGGAGAGTCTGAAGATACTGATGTGTGTGCAGATATTTCTTGATTTTTAAATCCTGGTAATTTACCGATAGAATTTTCTCTAAAAATTACTTTTTCCGAACATTTGATTACCGATCTTAGCGTATTGTTATTGGCTTTAATACTTATTGATACACCTTCTGCGCGAAGATGAGATTGTAAATAGTTAGCTATATCTGTAATTTCATATGAACCCGTAGGAATTTCCACATATCGATTATTACTACCATAATAAAATTTGTTATTTCTTTCATCTATATTAGGTATTACATTAAATGACTCGAAATTTGTAAGACCTATAGCATACTCTACGTTATCTTCTAAATATATAGGTGGATTGAAATTTGCACTTAAAACTGATTTATTTTCGGATAGAGCTAGAGTAAAGGACATGATGTCTTCCTCTTCAAACAAACTCGTTTAAAATAAGAAAAGTATTTTATTTACAATTGTTATATAGAAATTTTAAACAGAGATGTCCACAGTTTGTGGAATTAAATGATTGTAATTGTTCATAATTATATCTAATATTATTATTGCTACCATCACTGAAAAAGTATGAAATTAATTCTAGAGGTGGTCTTAGGTTTCCATAACTATCAAAATATATTATATCATTTACAGATTTATTATATGCACTCCAATGAGAACCATCATGATCCTTATCATCGAGATTTACAATACCACATTCATACTTATGAATCTTTTTTGGTAAATTATTTCGCATAAAAACACCTCTAAAGTTTCTTAATTTTAAAACTTTCGCATATTTTATCAAATCTAAATTTGATAATGCCCTGCGAGGTAGCTTTATTGGAAGTTTTTTTTATAAGGTGCGAGATATAGACCAAAACCTCGTTTATATGGTTTCAAGTATAATCCATTCCCTATTGATTTTCCTTCCATAGCTAGATTATGTCTCTTTTGTTCCTCCAATTGCTGTTCCTCCAATTGCTGTTTTGCCGCCTTAGCATCGTTTACTGCTTTTGCTATTCCAGCAGCCCCTCCACCTATACTACCTAGAGCTCCTAACGCTGCAAAGAGAGGAATTAATGGTAAAAAGCCACCACTTTTTGGAACAGGTAATATTCTCTTCTTTGGTTCAACCACCTTTTTCTTAGCTTTTTTAATAGAAGAAAGTGCAATTTTCGATATTTTATGTAAATCTGAAGAATTTGTTCCTATAACACCTTTACGAGCTCTTCTTACAGCTTCATTAAAATTCATTCCTTTACCTTTACGGCAACGAGGACGACGAGGACGACGAGGACGACGATGACGTTGACTTAAACCCATACCTAACTTGCTTTTCGTACTCATAACTCCACTAAGACCTAATGCTGCTAATTTTTCCCCAATATTTGCATCAGATGATTTAAATCTGTCTGATGCTTTATTTGCCAATATTCGATCTGCTATGTTTCTGCTCTCAGTATCCTTGAACTTTGAATATGCAATATCGTGTTCTTTACAAGCCTCGTCTAACGGATTTATACCTGTATCGCCTCTAGCAATACGTTTATTAAGTTTTGTTCTTGGTCCACAAAAATTGTAGCCTGGTATATGTAGCTCTACTGGTAACTTGTCTATAAGCTTGTTTAAAAATCCAGATCCTTTCTTCTTAACAATTTGACATCGATTACGTTTACTACTGTTGTGTCGTAGCATTATATATTCCTTTAAAGTTAACTAGTGACTGAAGAATATGTTTCAAATGGTTATGGTTAAATAGATGTTCATTTGTGATTTGTAAACAGTTACCGAGAAAGAAGTGTTGGGTAGAAATGAAAATAGAAAAACAGAAATTCTCTCTACCAATTAAAAATTATGATGAATCAATAGAACCTGTCTTTCAGAAACATGGAAATCTCTTTTGTGGTGGTTCTAAACGAGCTATAGTAGTGGGTCGATCTGGATCAGGAAAAACGAACACCCTGATTAGTTTACTAGAGCATCCTAACGGTTTAAGATTTGAAAACGTATACATATACTCCAAGTCATTATACCAACCAAAATATGAATATTTGAGAATTTTGTTTAAACCCTTAAAAGAAATTGGATATTATGAATATGGGGATAATGAAGAAATAATTCCCCCTCAAGAAATAAAGCCCAATTCAGTCGTTATTTTCGATGATATCGTATGCTGTAATCAAAGCATTATACGTGATTATTTTTGTCTTGGACGACATAAAAATACAGATTGTTTTTATCTCTCTCAAACGTATTCGGCAGTGCCTAAACAATTAATTCGCGATAACACCAATCTACTAATTATATTTCAACAGGACAATACAAATCTTCGACATATATATCATGATCATGTCAACACTGATATGACTTTTCAAGAATTTCAAAAAATGTGTGCAATCTGTTGGAAAGATAAATATGGATTTTTAGTTATAGATAAAGATTGTAACATAAAATCAGGAAGATACAGAAAAGGATTTGATAGCTTTATAATTCCTAATTAGAGAAAATAAAACAATATATTAGTATACACACCGTTAAAATGAACTAGTTTGTTTCATGAATTCACTATAAAAACATGGATAAAAAATTAGCCAAAGAATTAATAAAGACTAGGCAGGCTCTAAGAAAGAAGTATCAAGCTTTAAAAACCGAATTAGTTCAATCTCAGTTACAGTTAGAGAAGGGATACAAACCGATAACAGAACCTTTACAAAAGTTTCTAGATAAAATAAAAACTGAAGCATCAATAAAGAATGAGGTTGATGCATACATAAAATCTCCCAGTAAATCTATTAAAAGTACTTCGTCTACTCCTAAAGCCACATCAGGAAATGCTCCACCTCCTGGTGTTTCGTTTTTAGAGGATACATTTTTAGATGGGAGTATGTTGAATAGTGAACATGAAAATAGCAGTGATCTGATTGAAGATGCAGTTGAAAATAGTCGTCAAATTTTATTAAATGAATCAAAATTACCAGGTTATCCGGAATATCTGGAAAGCTTTGATCCACTTGCAAGATATTATGTAGATGGGTCTATTAGAGACATAGAAGATGATTTTGACCATAAACATGAGGTAGTGCACGATCCTTCAACAGATAAATTTACGGTTGGTGATTCTGAATTAAAAATTATTGGTAAGGATGTGCAACTCCACAATATAACTTACCCAGGAACCGTTGGTCTTTACGAATTGCTTTTCAAGAAAAATCCTCAGAGTTACAACATAACTGATTTAGATCATTATATGGATATACTAAAACGAACAAATGCATATCGTATGAATTATAAGTCGGATGAGCAAATTCAAGGAACCACTTCTGTAAAATATTTAACGATAATCAAACCTTATTTAATGGAAAAAAAGCTAATTAAATCCACTACTAAAAGTATTCCAAGAAGCACATCATTTAATAGGCCTGCACCGCCAAATACAAGGCTTACAAGAACTCAGTCGTTTAAACAACCAACTAAAGGTGGGATGTTAAATTTATCAAATAACCCTGTGGACTATGTTTACTATGATGACCCTAATGAACTCGTTGACAGGCTTAAGCTTTTGGTTGCATCTCGATTAGCAGGTCACACTGGACATAACAATGAAATTTTATTTATTGAAGAAGAATTAAGAGAGGCTAAAATAATTAAATAAGTACATGCTACTTAAAAAATATACCTTAGTTTATAAGTAGCGTTTCAAACATGCCAGTAGATAAATTCGGTAGACATATTAGTAAATATTATTTTAATCGTCTTCAAGAAACATTAAATTTATCATATGAGATTATTTTAACATTTAGAGGATATGGTGCTACTAGCTCTTTTTCTGCAGATACCTCAGCAAATGAGTATGCCTATGATTTAGAACATGGGGCGTTAACATATATTTTTCCGTTAAAAACGGCAATCATAGATAGGGTAACTCACTTTTATCCTTATAATATAGTGGTTCATGTGAATGGTGAAGCTGTAAGCCTTGAAAATTTAGAAGGTCGACAATTAAAACAAAATGATAATCTAATATTTGTAACATCGAATAAATCAAAAAGTGGAAAGATGTTTATACAGATGGTTTTAAAGTGCCCAGTTTACAATGAATAAAGTAAGCAGTATTAAAGAAGAAATTGTACATGAACTGCATAAACCTGCTAGAAGGAATTTTAGAAGAAGGCGTGTTATAATAAAGGGTTTAAATGATTTATGGCAAGCTGATCTAGTTGAAATGATTCCTTATGCTAAATTCAATAAAGGCTTTAAATATATTTTAGTAGTAATAAATACTTTCTCAAAGTTTGTTTGGGCTGAGCCGGTTAAAAGTAAAAAAGCAATTGATATTACGAATGCAATGAAGAAAATTCTGCTGACAGTTAAGGAGTCTCCAAAAAACCTTCAAACAGATATGGGAAGAGAATTTTATAACAAAAAATTTCAAGAACTAACATCTCAATTCAACATTAACCACTACAGCTCTTATTCCATTTTAAAAGCCAGCATCGTGGAAACGGTAAATAGAACTTTAAAAAGCGTTATGTGGAGACAATTTAGCCTTCAAGGAAATTATAAATGGTTAACTATTCTGCCCACTATTGTTTCGAAATATAATGATACGAAACATCATACAACTGGATTTAAACCTAAAGATGTGACAGAAAAGCAGGAAAAACAGATACTTGCCTCCGCGTATAGTCATCTAAAAACAGTTGATGCGTTTCAAAAGTTTCAACTTCATGATTTTGTTCGGGTAAGCAAACATCGTACGGTATTTACAAAAGGATACACGCCCAACTGGTCCAATGAAATTTTTAAAATTAAAAAAATCAAATTAAGTAATCCGACTACATACATATTAGAAGATGCAAAAAAAGAAGAAATTAGCGGCGCCTTCTACGAACATGAGCTTCTAAAAGTAAAATATCCTGATATTTATTTAATCGAGAAAGTGATAAGAAAGAAAGGAGATAAAGTATTAGTTTCTTGGCTTGGTTTGGATAAATCGCATAATTCATGGGTTGATAAGAAAGAAACAGTGTGATGTTATGACGTTGACTATTATAAATATTAATATATTAATTTAAAATTAACTCTTTAGTATTTATTTGAGTAGCAGTGAAGACAGTCATAATGTTGGACTCTGGTATAGAAAATGAATCATTTTTCGCTAATTCATCATCATCATGTTCATCTCTTTATTGGAAATATGTGGATAGTGTTCTTTTAAAGTATGCAGAACAAATTAAACAGGAGAAACAACTGATTAACGAAGTAAAATATCCATTACCAAGTTCTACGTTGCAAATCTCAACAGGAATAAGCGCTGCTAGAGGGTTCGAACCATCAGTAAGATTTATCAGTTCGAGTGATATAATTTCGCTTATGGACTTGGACTGGTATGATTTCATTGCAAATATTGATATTATACCTGATAACGATAAAGAAAAGAAACTTGTTGAAACTATAGTGGAGTTTGAAAATTTCACAATATCTAGTCAACTGTTTATGGATCAACACCTGTTGTTACTGAAAAGTGGTGATAGTGTTATTTACATTGATGATAAGTGTATTCAAGAACTTATTAACATTAAACATTTAATTAATTATAGACTAGAACTTTTACGGCATTTAGATTTTAAGAACTTTTATAATAATACCATAGTTTATATTGCTAATTTTGATAAATGTGATAAGGAAACATATATTGATAAATTAAAAAACTTATGTAATTTAAATAAATGTGAACAAACTTTCTGTTTACTAGAGTATATGGAGTTTAATAAAAATGCAATTGTTACTGATATTACGAAAATACCTACATGTGAATAATATCAATTAAAATAAAAAACTTTGTTTATGAATTTCTTTATTTTATAGATGTTTTATTATCCATTATCCAGTCAGTTAATATCAATTTACCAGCTAGCGCTGTAAAATATAGAACGATTTGAAAATACCATTAAGACATGGATAGATAAAAATTAAACATGGTCGTTTCTATTATTTAAGAATATATAAATATATCAGCTTAAAATTTATAATATATTTGTTAAATTATTATATTTATTAAACTTACAAAAGAATGAAATTAAGAACAAAAATGTAAGGCAGGCAAAAGTAATTGCAATAAAAATTAAATAGCAGCTATTATCTTGATATGCGTCAAGGTTCCATATCATACAGTACCAATCAAAATTCAATACAGTTCTATTAGTTGTGACTAATCGTAATTTATAATAAAGTACTGCTTTATTAAAAATTTTTAAATACGACCCCGTTTCATCTATAAAAATATTGTTGTCGCTATTGTTTAATAGGTTCATTCTTCTCCAATCTTCAGGCCATTTAGGTGTGATATGAGTAGTACTCAAATCTGTAACTACAAAAGCTTCTATTACGCTTTTCGGTTGAATAATAACTATTTTTTTTGGTTAATGTAATTAGTTGAAATAGAAATACTGTGTTATTAAACATTTTTTTTTCTTTTTTTTTTATCTTCCTCAAAAAACTGCTAATTATTCTTCTTGCAGCTACACCAATACGATCACTATGAAGGTCTGATAAACAATGCTGCAATGAACTAAAGTGTTTATATACATAAATTTAATAATCTCAAATCTTAACACCTCTAGCAGGTCAGGTTGGCCGAGCGGTCTAAGGCGTCTAATTTAAGATTTGATTTTCTTATGAGAGCGTGGGTTAGAATCCTACACCTGACATTAAAAAATATTTTACACTCATTCATATATTTTACAATTCCTTCCAATACGCTGTCCGTCTGTGCAGCACGAGCAAATTTTTTATATAACATTATATTACTAGATCTATAAAAAAATGTACTTCGATACATTGTTTTTAGCCTATGCATATATTATTTAAGCCCGCCAATAATTATGTTAATCACCTCAATCTCAATAAATCCGCATAAATATACATCATTAAACAAATAACTTCATAGATGAAGCAGTAAATATATCAATTATTCTGCATAATTATCAGCTTAAATTAATTACCACGCATTTTTGTTAAGTTAAACTACATGATAAATAAGCAAAACGCGCATAAATTATCTTTTATCACCATACTTTGCATACGGTCTTCTGGCAATGACCAATATTATTCTTTTTTTAATTACTCGACCTTCTGGTCATTGTTGATTACTTCTTTGCATCTTCTGGTTATTATCGATTACTTCTTTCAGGCCTCTGGTCATTGTTGATTACTTCTTCAGATGATTAATTACTTCTTCAGATTATTCTTTCATTTTTCTTGTACAAGAAGTACAAGGGTGGTAAGATGTGGATGGACATGCCATCGAGTGTCCCAGAACTCCGTCTGCTATACTACTAGTTGCTCATTGTCAATGAGTTAACAATGATATAATTCTTAGCAAATATTACAATTTCTCTTTTATTTTATCATAGTCATATTTTTTTAAATATATGTTACCAATAACGAGGGTATATCCTTACGGAATTTTTGGTCAATAAATAAATTCTAGGTATTACGAGATCTTCCTGATGCCGAGGAGGATTTGGAATAGGAGCGGCAAGTTGTACTTCATAAGATTAACCCTTTTGACCATTAACCAACCGAGCATTTATGAGGAGGGCCAGCAAAGAACTTGCCCGTGATATAATCCTTTCATGCAAGCCCCCATACGACGTTCAGGAATCACCATCGAGCATAAAGTAAATACTATCACTAAGTTTCTCCAAAGGTGGACCCAATAAAATAACAACGGAACACTGAACAGCTGATGCTTTTGCGCCAACCTAATTGGTTGTAAATTCGGCTATTCTCGCTGAATCACTTCACGTTCACCACCTATTCACTGCACTTACGGAATACAATCTAGGACGGTTGGGTGAGATGAATGCTCACTCTCCCCATAATTACGGAATAGAGGTCCTCTGGTATATCGCGAGGGAATCAGTCAGTTCCCCGGGAGAACAGTGATTCTAACCGTACTTTTATGACAGTTTGCGTCAACCAAAAATTATTGTTGTTAAATCTGTGAACCAGAATGGACATTGCGGATTTGCTCATCGCCGATGTGGTAGTAATAATATAATTCTTAGCAAATATTACAATTACTCTTTTAGTTTATTATACTCATATTTTTAATAAATATACATTATCAATAACGAGGGTATATCCTTACGGAATTTTTGGTCAATAAATAAATTCTAGGTTTTACGACATCTTCGTGATGTCGAGGAGGATTTGGAAGGGGAATGGCAAGTTCTTCATAAGATTAACCCTTTGCATCATTAATCGACCAGTGAACAGCTGATACTTTTGCGTCAACCAAATTGGTTGTAAATTCGGTTATTCTCGATGAATCGCTTCACGTTTATCACTTATTCACTGCACTTCGGAATGCAGTGTAGGACGGTCGGGTGAGATGCGTGTGATGGGAGCTCTCGCTTCGCTCGATGAATGCTCACTTCCCCATAATTACAGAATAGAGGTCCAGGCAGTTTTCTGGCAGCGTTTTGAGGTTTTTGAAAAGACGGGCTTCGCATATGGCGTGGTTGTCAATTGGGTATGCAAATAAATTTGGACATAATTTGGTATTGAAGTTAGTTTTTCGCATTCTTTGAGGTCCGGTATGTACATCAAAGATTCATCATCTCTCGCAATGTATTTTTGAGAAGTTGACAAAATGTGATATAAGCCAGTTCGATTATTCTAAATAGGAATGGGATATAATTTAAAAGCAGAGTATGTTGCAGGGTCTACTAAAGGTGTGTCTAATACAAATATTAATTCTGAGTTTACCTGAAAAGCTTTCAGCTCAATAATGTCTAAATACTTTGCAACTTTTGATAATTTAATTGCAAGTGGTAAATTGTTCCTCTGCAAATTCTGTGAAATCTCTTGCAAAAAATTTACTAGATCCTGAGGATTAATAATTGACCTATGAATTATTTTAAGTCTTCCAAAGTGATAGAATTTAAAATGCCATTTAAATGATCTTCAATAAATAGGTAACTTGCCATGAATTTTAGTTTTATATGGACTATTTGCATTATCATTCTTTTATATCTTTATTAAATGTCTCTTCATCGATTTGTAACTTTTGAATAGTTAAATTGAAGTTTTTAATAACGGAAGTTGTGACCGATATTTGATTTTTGATTAGGTTTTCTAGCTGATGTTCGTCTTGATTTAGTTTCTTAATGCAGTTAAAATAATACTCGCCGTCTTCTGCGTCTAGATTTCCGCTGATTGATTTGAATATTGTACCTATGCCGTTTAAAATTCCACGTTTGTAACGTTTCGTATCAAAACATATCGTAAAATTTACTATGTATGGTTTTTGATATCTGTTCTAAAAGGCTAAGGTGTGTTTTAACTTCGCTTGTGAGGGCTATCATGTCTTGGTATGCCAAATCGAGTTTGTTAAAAATTGTGTGTAAGATTTCGTCGTTTTTGTCTAGAGGTGTTTTAAAGGTGGATATATTTTTGTATACGAGTAGTTTCCATTTCTTGTGGAATTGCTATGTCTGTGTCCAGATGATAATAAACTCTTACGGTGTTGTTTATTGGTTTTATCGTGTACTGAGATTTTGCTGATCCGAACAGCAGGAGAAACCTTAAAATAAAGTTCAATTTTCAAAATATGGTTTCATCCTATCAAAATTTACTTTAGAAGTTTGTTTTGTTTCAGGGCTATTCAAAACTGCTGAATTTTGAAAACATTTTTTAATTTCGAATGGACCGTTAAATTTGTTTTGTAATTTATCTTTTATTTGGGTTTCTTTAACATAGACTTTATCGCCAATCTTATATTTCGGGGACATGTTTGTCAAAACGAATTTTAGCTTTTTCCTTTTGATTCTGCGTACGACTACGTGCTATTTTGTAAAAGTGTGATATTCTATTATTTAGATCTCTGACATATTTAGTTATGAGTTCTTTCTGATTATACAAGGTTTCAGGGGGCCTGAATGAAGTGTGTCCAAATATTAATTCATATGGACTGAACCCACGTGTTTTTTATTGAATTATTGTAGCAAATTACTGCGTAGGGTAAGATAGTGAGAGGGTGTTCCTCGGGGTTTTCAGATTTATGGATTCTGATCATTTCTGCTAAGGTAGCATGAAATCGTTCTATTGATCCGTTAGATTGGGGATGTCCTGCACTTGAATAGGTCAGTGTTATATCATAAAGGATACAAAGATCTTTTAGTAACCTATTATCAAATTCACCGCCATAATCACAATGGATTTTTAGAGGTGTACCGTAGTATTGGAAATATAATAAGGTGTTCACGACTGATTTTGCAGATTTGTCCTGGATCGGGTACGCTTGTGTGAATTTAGTTAATTCATCGAGAATAGTTAAAGCATAGTTTTTTGTGGGAGTTTGAAATATGTCTATATTGATTCTCTCAAACGGTGTTCTTGGCGTTTCTGTGATTACTAATGGGCTACTCATATTTTTCTGATATACCTTGTTCTTTTGACAAATTTCACAGGATGTGATAAAGTTTTCAACATCTTTAGACAAGCCTTGCTAATTATGTTTATTTTTTATTATTCGAACCGTTTCATTTATTCCGCGGTGTGGATTATTCTTACCGCTATGATGCTCTTCTAGAATTATCGGGATAAAACTTCAAGTATTGGGAGATCTAGATTGTTTTCAACATGATAAGTTGTGGAAAGGTCTAGTTCGTTTTGATTCTTAAATAACGTTAAGAATACATGTTCTACTACAGATTCAGGATCAAATGGTAGAGGGATAATGTAATATTTCCTATGTCTGACTGATTTACTAGAAACAATATTGATTTTGTCATTGTAAAACTCGGGATTTTCTTCGAAAAAATCCTCGATGATTTTCTAATGAAGGTCTCTTAAATTATTTTGCTAGAAGAAAGTTATAATGTTCTTGTTTTCGCTGTCTAATAATTGTTTGTTGGAGGTTTGAATTTTTGAGTAATCTATTAAAGACTTTATCTTGTATAGCCTGGCAAAAGTGTCGATCTCTGTGACAATTTGTTCGGCAGTTTCGTCATCATTATCAGGGATTTCATCGTCCGAGTTTTCGTTATCTGAAGTATCTGTGTTTGCAGCTAAAATTTTCGAGTTAAATTTTGAACATTCTGATAAGTGAAATTTTTATCCGGGATAGGGCATCAGTGTTTTTGTTAGTTTTACCGGGTTTATACACGATCTCACAGTCGTATTCCTCTAGTTTAAGTCGCCAATGAGCAAGTCTATTTCCTGGGTCTTTTATGGAAAATAGCAAGGTGAGTGGTCCGTGGTCAGTCACTAGTTTAAACTTTCTGCCGAATAGGTATGGTCTGAAATGCTTTACCGACCAAACGATCGCTAAAAGCTCACGTTCGATGGTGGAATATTTAGTTTCCGCGCTGCACAGAGTTCCTGAAGCATAGGCAATAGGTAAATCTTTGCCTATACATCCTTGAAAGAGCACCGACCCGACTGCAAATGCGCTTGCGTCAGTAGTTAAGACGAAGGGTTTATCGAAATTGGGGTAGATTAATATCGAAGTGGTCGTTAACGCTTCCTTTAAATTTCGTACAATCATTGTCGAAAATGAAAGTGTCCTTTTGTAGTAGTTTAGTCAGGGGGTTTCAAAATTTTAGAGAAATTTAGAATGAAGCGTCTGTAATAGCCTGCTAAATCTAGAAAAGACTTGATTTCTTTCAGGTTTTTGGGTTGAGGAAAGTTTAGCATGGCATCGACTTCAGCGGGGTTTGGCTTTACACCATTTTTTGTGATAAGATGTCTTAGATAGGCAACTTCTTTGCGTAAAAATTTGCAATTGTCGGGCTGAATTTTGAGATTGGCCTTTGGTAGACGTTAAAATATTTCGGTTGATCGGGACATATGATCGTGAATATTGGGGGAATAAATAATAATATCGTCCATATACACAAAACAACGTTCGTTCTGGGTCCCTAACAAAATATCGTCCATTACTCTCTGGAATGTTGATAACGCATTCTTGAGACCAAAAGGCATTCTAACAAATTCAAAATGACCGTTCTCGACTGTGAAAGCAGTCTTTTAAATATCTTCGGGGCTGATCTCGATTTGGTGAAAACCAGAAGCCAAATCAAGAGTTGTAAAATATTGGCATGTTCCAAGTTGATCTAGAAGGTCAGAAATGTTTGGAAGGGGATATTTGTCGTCAACCGTCTGTTCGTTTAATTTCCTATAATCTACGATAACTCGCCATTTTTCTTTTCCGGATGCGTCAAGTTTTTTGGGAACCATCCAAACTGGAGAGAACTAAGGAGAGATTGAAGGACGAATTATGCCATGGTCTAGCATTTTTGAAACCTGTGATTTTACTCCTTATTTATGGATTTGAGGGTAACGATAAGATTTCGTGAATTATTGGGGTCAATAGCGTGCATAATTTCGTTGGTGAATGTCAAGTTGCCTCCTTCTAAATAGAAAATGTCCGGAAATTCTAAGCCAAGTTGGGTGATTAGTTCACTTTCCTCGTCATTTAAGTGTTCTAAAGGTAATTGGTTTTTTATTTCATACGTTCGGTCTGAATATTGGAAGTCCGGGTTCCCCATATTTAAATTGAAAATCGACTCAAATTTTTGAACAGTTTCAAGTTTTAAATTAGAGAAATTGATTGCTTTTGGAATAGCGTTTGTATTAAGGACTGATGTGAAAAACTCACCTTGTGCATTTATTTTACGAGGGCGTTAGGCAAACGTACCTTTTCGTATTCTTGGGCTTGTAGTATAGCGTCCGTGTTGGCCAAATTACATTTTAGTTTAATGATTTTTTTCAATACGTGATTCGATTGTTATTAAATTTTGATTTTCGTTTTCGTGAGCGGCATCCGGGACAGAATTTTGATGTTTAGATTTTTTTATTGGTGGTTCAGGTAGGTCTCGGTTTACTTCATAAAGTGGGACAGTTTTAAAATTAGTTATTGGTTGATTATTTTTCATATTAATAATTCATTTGTAATGTTTAAAAAATCAGCTCCATCAAATTCAATATCGAGGTTATAAACGTACCTACACTTTATGTGGGTCATTAGATGAAAATGGTACAAGAACAGATTCATTTATTGTGACCTTTTGTTGTGTATAACAATGTTCTCAGAAAAATCTGGGCATGTATTTTTCAACAGTTTTCGGCTTAAAACACCTGCGCCGGTGTCGAGCAAAATTTTGAAACTATTGGTAGCGTCCATAATGTAATAGAGGTTTCTAGAATTTACAGTTAAAAATTGGTACGAATTTACATGAAACCTTGTTCCGGAGAGTTCATGAACAAGTTGAAGTTGCTGTTTAAATTCATTGTCTGGATTTGATTCGATATTTCGTCGACTTGAAGGTCTGTCGTTGGAGTATCCGTGGGATACTCCGGACCTAGGTAAAAATCCTGAGGATTAGCAGTATAATCCTGATTTTCGCCTTGATTCGGTAGGTTATCAACAAAGTTATTATGTGAAACTTGAGGAAAATATTCCTGCGGCAAATATTGATCATCACAACTTGTTTGTGAATTTTGAAAATCGTTAAATTGTCGGTTGTCTT
This sequence comes from Rutpela maculata, assembly GCA_936432065.2. Taxonomy (NCBI): domain Eukaryota; kingdom Metazoa; phylum Arthropoda; class Insecta; order Coleoptera; family Cerambycidae; genus Rutpela; species Rutpela maculata. Next base: position 149,026,519 of record OW386286.2, read on the forward strand.
GTTTACAATAAAAATTAGTATTCTCATAACCTCGTGTGTCGTAATAATTATCGAAATTAACATGATGTGTTTTCTGTACATTTTGATGATTGAAGTTCGAGGGTTGTTGGTTGGGGGTCTAAAATTTGGATTAGGCCTTATTACTGGTGGCCTGTTTTGTTGCGAGGTACACGCTTGTTGAACATTTTGTTGTGTGTAATTTCCTTGAGGATATTGATTTGAAAACTTTTGGAAATTGTGTCGGGTTGCTATAATAATTTTGTCTAAAATTTGGGTTTTGTGAAAATTGTTGCCTTGTGCGGCACCCGTTAAAATTATGACCGTTTTTCTTACAGTATGAACGAAATTGTTGCAAATTTGGACGTATTTGTTAATTTTGAATGGTATTTTTATTAATTGTTTTATTTGGAAATTTTTGAGATTCGAAATATGACAATTGCAATTCTCGTTTGATTCTATTTATTGCGTCAAGCATTTTGGTGGGATTTCCAGCCCCAATTATTTGCCCTAACTTAGGTTCTAAGCCTGTTAATAGAGTATTAAGCGTCATAGTCTCGATTAAATCTGATTGAGCCTTTTTTCCTCTTTAGTTAAACTTTGTTTCTGCACAGCGGCGTGCATTTTGGCGTTATGCGTTTGTAAGCGAGATACAAACGTGAGAGCAGTTTCGCTCCGTAGTTGATGAACTCTTTGTAGGTCCTGAATTAATGCAGTTAAATCACGTGAATCACCAAAATGAGACTCGAGCAGTTTTTTAATTTCGTCCCAAGTTGCTGGGTTCCGTGAATAAATTAATTCTGTGGCCTTTCCTTTAAGCTTATTTTTTATATGCAATGTTAGTAAAATTCTTTGGTCATCCACGGCCATGCCCTGAGCATGGATGCACGCCGTAATGAAAGTTTGCAAAAATATTGGGTTCCCGTCAAATTCGGGTACTATCGAAAAGATTTTACTTAACTTATAAGGTTCCATGGTAAGGGTATCATTTTGTTCAATTTGTTCATCTTGTCTGTCTGGCATTGTTTTATTTTATTTAAATTTTCAAACAATTAAATTAAATTTTCACACAATTGTTAACCAGATTTATAAAAATTAATTATTATTAAAAGAAAAATAAAATGATACGACACTGGCGTCTTACAACGTAAAGCCAAATTGTCTATGAAATATTATAGTTATGTAGATTTCACAATTATGGTACGTTGACCATAGAGATAAAAGATAATATTAAGTTACAATAAAAATAATATGATACGAGAAAGGTGTATTGTGTTACATCATGTCGTTGAGGTAATTTAAATTAATTATTATGAATATTAGAAATGTTTACTGTTTTACTTGCGTTTTACGTTTATTGTAATAACATAAAATTAAAATTGTTTTAAAAAAATATACTAGAAAAATAGCGAATATTCCCATGCCTTGAATTGGAAGTCGAATGCTGCTTCGTGAGTTTCCCTACACCAAAAAATCTTCTCTACCAGGGGTATCACTAGGTGTTTCGTCCGTAGAGGGATTTCTAGATGCCGAAGACCCAACTTTTAGGGGCCAGGAATGTGTTTTGTAGAATCTTCTTAAAATTGTTTTTTCTTAAAATTCTGCTTCTTGTACTTGTTGAGTCTTAAAAATGTTTCTCGTGCGTAGTTTCTTCTCTGTTTAAGGATTAGAATCCATCACTTCTATGCAGAAGTTGTCCTTGTTCTAACAGAGCTTCCCCACTAGTTAGGCACTTTTTTCGAGATGTTGTCCTTGTTCTCTTGGGTAGTTTTTCTGCTAGTTAGGCTCCGTTACAGGGATGTTTTTCAGATTCTACGCGACTGCGCCAAAATTTGTTACCCTTTAGACTTTTTAAAAACTTTATTAAAAATTACATTACTTTACTTTATTAAAATTTACATCCTGGTTTAATGTTGTTCTAATAAGTGAGTTAACTGACTTGAAAATACAATTTACATATATTTATAACTTATGAGTTGCTGACTTGAAGAGTTCTAGAACAAAGGAAGTAACATGATGCAATCCTATTGTGGGAATTTGACATGAAATATGAATATGCTGCATAGCTGAAGAAGAGTAGTTGCTATATGTAATATGAAATGCCTGTGAAGGCTAACTGTAAATATTCTGTGAGAAAGTTCTAAGTTTTCTGGCTGACATGCCATCATTTTATATAACATGTATTCTACATAACTAGGACAATACTAAACAGGGAAAAAATAATGATTTTATAATAAACTAGAGAAAAATTAAAAATTATTACACATTCGATAAACAAAATAGGTCTTTTCCTGTCTGGAAACCTTCTACGGTAGCCTTTTGCTTGTGGCATAAACTATTGTTGATCCTCTTTCTTAGTTTAAACGTTATTAAACTCCTCCGTGAGTCTAACGCCTTTTTTTTGACTCAATAAAAGCCGTAAGGTACCAAATGATCAACAGACCCATTTGAAAATCTTTGAGAGAATACCAAGTAGAAAAGTCTAATTTCAAGAACTCTCTGGAATTTTAAATGGTTTAAAAAACGCTGCAATATTTTTTAAGAGAAATTTTTTACAATTAATTATTTTTTATTTATTTGCTTTTATCATGATTAGAGAATATTATGCAAATCACAACTTACGCACTTTTTTATTTATTATGAAAATACCTACTTTCTGTATATTGTTGCCCTAATCTGGGCACGCTAATATACTAGTTAGGTAAATACTTTATAAAATACTCATTATTGGAGAACCAATCAAAACAACTACTCTTCTAGCTAATACTGACGAAGTATTGAATTACATGATAGGATTCTTAGCATTTTAAAGAAAAAAATATTGAAAATACTTAAATCATTTATTTACATTTAGTCATTCACGCTTTTTTTATTTAACCCTAACTAGTATATTAGGGTGCCCAGATTAGGGCAACAATATACAGAAAGTAGGTATTTTCATAATAAATAAAAAAATGTGTAAGTTGTGATTTGCATAATACCTAAATAATATTCTTTAATCATGATAAAAGCAAATAAATAAAAAATAATTAATTGTAAATTAAGAATAGGCTTGTAAATAATGAATGAATGTTTCTATACTCTACTGATGAGAACTAACGAGTTCGAAAAAACTTGTACAACTTTTCTAGGGTTGAAATCGAATGTAAGGTTCAATAATAATTGTTGTGAATGACTGAATTTCAATAAATAATTTAAGTATTTTCAATATATTTTTTGCCTTAAAATGCCAGGAATCCTATCATGTAATTCAATACTTCGTCAGTATTAGCTAGAAGAGTAGTTGTTTTGATTGGTTTTCCAATAATGAGTGTTTTAAAGTGTTTTCCTAAGTAGTATATTAGCGTGACCCGATTAAGGTACCAATATACAGAAAGTAGATAATTTCATATTAAATAAAAACGTGTGAATGACTAAATGTAAATAAATGATTTAAGTATTTTCAATATTTTTTTCTTTAAAATGCTAAGAATCCTATCATGTAATTCAATACTTCGTCAGTATTAACTAGAAAAGTAGTTGTTTTGATTGGTTCTCCAATAATGAGTGTTTTATAAAGTATTTACCTAACTAGTATATTATATATTAGATTAGGGCAACAATATACAAAAAGTAGGTATTTTCATAATAAATAAAAAAGTGTGTAAGTTGTGATTTGCACGATACCTAAATAATATTCTCTAATCATGATAAAAGCAGATAAATAAAAAATAATTAATTGTAAAAAATAAATCAAGAATAGGCTTGTAAATAATGAATTAATGTTTCTATACTCTACTGATGAGAACTAAAGAGTTCGAAAAAACTTGTACAACTTGTCTAGAGTTGAAATAGAATGTAAGGTTCAATAATAATTGTTGTGAATGACTGAATTTCAATAAATAATTTAAGTATTTTCAATATATTTTTTGCCTTAAAATGCCAGGAATCCTATCATGTAATTCAATACTTCGTCAGTATTAGCTAGAAGAGTAGTTGTTTTGATTGGTTTTCCAATAATGAGTGTTTTAAAGTGTTTTCCTAAGTAGTATATTAGCGTGACCAGATTAAGGTACCAATATACAGAAAGTAGATAATTTCATATTAAATAAAAAAGTGTGAATGGCTAAATGTAAATAAATGATTTAAGTATTTTCAATATTTTTTTCTTTAAAATGCTAAGAATCCTATCATGTAATTCAATACTTCGTCAGTATTAGCTAGAAGAGTAGTTGTTTTGATTGGTTCTCCAATAATGAGTGTTTTACAAAGTATTTACCTAACTAGTATATTAGCGTGCCCAGATTAGGGCAACAATATACAGAACGTAGGTATTTTCATAATAAATAAAAAAGTGTGTGAGTTGTGATTTGCATAATACCTAAATAATATTCTCTAATCATGATAGGAGCAAATAAATAAAAAATAATTAATTGTAAAAAATCAATCAAGAATAGGCTTGTAAATAATGAATGAATGTTTCTATACTCTACTGATGAGTACAAACTAATTTTCTGTTTCTAAAAGTACTCTGTGATAGTAAAATTACAAAGCAATTGACTCATCGGAGATATACCAGAGATGACCACAAAACCTTTTCAGTGCTTCACTTGATAAGAAGACTGAAATCTCGAAGTGGACCTTTAACTTCTCCAGTTAGACATGCCGCATGATCAAGACAAGACAAGACTAAGCAAGTCTTGTCTTGGTCTCGAGATAGTCTTGGCTTAACTAGTCTTGTCTTGGTCTTGAAGCTTTCTTAAACTAGTGAGTCTCGTCTTATCTTGGTATAGTATTGAGTCTTGACATTTAATTCAGAAACAAGGTCGTATAAACTATAAAATAATATAACGTAACATAGCATAACATAACATAACATAACAAAATATAATATAGTATAATATAATATAATATAATGTAATGTAATGTAATGTAATGTAATGTAATGTAATGTAATGTAATGTAATGTAATGTAATGTAATGTAATGTAATATAATATAATATAATATAATATAATATAATGTAATGTAATGTAATGTAATAAATATAATATAATATAACATGTCGGAAATAAACTTTTTTCAACAGTCAGTAGTATTCATTCAGTAGTAGTTAATACTCCCGTATGCTTAAATATTTTAATACAGCCCTTCAAGTTTTAGTAAATTCTAGATTGATTTGCCCATTAAAAATACATTGTTTAAAAATAAAAATTGTAAAAATTATTATTGAAAGACAAAACTCAAGACTCTTGACGAGATTCTCGACAAGAGTCTTGGTCAGGTCTTGTCTTGGTCTCGAAATTTCAGAGATGGTCTTGTCTTGAAATTCAAGACAAGATCAACACAAGACCGAGGCTAATCTCGGTCTTGCGGCATCTCTACTTCTCGTGGAGCGCAAAACCAAACTTTTATGTAGAGATGTTATATCGTATTTAATCACAAAAATATTAAGATTTAACCTTGACTTAATTATTTAGCATTCATTAAGATAAGAAGTTCTTTATATTCATTATGCATTATCCATTCATAAAGCAAAGACGCTTACTAAGCTCAATCAGCATAAAATCTGCAAACCATGTAACCTTCAAATTAAAATACCTCTTTGTTAGAAAAGTAATAAGTGGGACTAGCATTGTATCGAGCCACCATTCTAATTAAATCATTCCTAATATATATTCTAATTTCTAATTCTACGACATTATTTTAATTTTAATAAAAAAAAACATTGTACAAAGTGTAAAGAACTTCGAGCAAAATAAAAAAAATCATTTTTTAAAACCCACCGTTCTTGTTACGACTATAACAAGTGGCGCAGTCGTCCAGATTTTTCGACAAATTAGGCGAGAACAAGCGACCCTCTTTGGTGGATTTCAATCCTTTGCGAAAAAGAACCGAAAATCCCGAAGAACAAGAAGCAAATCAATCAACAAAGAAAAATCAATCCCAAAACAACTAGGTAATCCAAGGCAAAAAATGGTACGAGTGGAAGGAAGATCCAATCACACCCCTGGCTCGCACATTTTTTGAAGAACTTTGTGGAAGGAAGATCTGATCACACCCCTGGCAAAGTGCTCCTGGAATCCTGTTGTAAATAAGAAATCAACCCCAGTCGCTGATACACACATCCCGCAACAATCCAAAAGCAACTCAACAAAAGCAACTCATCCTCGTACACATGCAACTTTACCTCAAGACAACACTCCTGTGAGTACAAAGTTTTTTCATTGAAAAAGTAGCATTGTATTTTGTGTTCTTTCAAAAAAACCAATCGAAAATGAGTAGAGAAAATTTAAATGAAAATGAAAACGAAATTGAAAACGGAGTCGACGAATTACCCTCATTCAAGTTAAACGAATTATTTTCATTAATCCCAGAATACGATGGAGATCAAATACTCCTTGAATCATTTTTAAGTTCATGTCAAGCCGCCTTACACATTTCAAATGTTGAACAAAAAGTATTAGTAATCATTCACATTAAAAACAAACTCAGAGGCGGCAAAGCTTCACAATTTGTAAATTCAAAATTTACGAATGATTGGACGGAAATAAAAAACTTATTAATATCAAACTTTGGTGAAACAAGAAATCTTCCCAGTTTAATACATGACTTGCAATACATGAAACAAGGCAAAGATTCTGCTCTCACTTTTGTCCACAAAATTCAGACTCACAACGCAAAATTGCACTCAGCAATAAACAGACAAAAATTAAAAGATATCGAAAAGAAATCTCAAACCGCGTTAATTGACAACATGTGTCTCGACACACTATTAACTGGTTTAGACTCAAAATTAGGTGCAATAATAAGGGCCTCAATCCCTGAAACAATTTTAGATGCAGCACAAAGAATACGCCGAGAAAATCAGTTAGGTTACCTAGAAAGTCAACGACAAAATTTAAAACCAAATTTTACAAACAGACCACCACAGTTTCAAACAAATCAGTCACAAAACAAAAACCAAAAATTTTGTAACTATTGCAAAAAAACAGGTCATTTAATAACCGAATGCAGAAAAAGAAATTTCAACAACAATCAGACACAATTCAATCCGAATCAAACATTTTCAAACAACAAAATTTCCAAAGATTTCCACAACAAAACAATTCATTTCAAAGATTTTCAAATCAGCAACCAAGCACATCTTTTCAAAATTCAAACTTTAAACAAAATCAGAGACCTTCGGTAATTCAAAGAAATCCGAATTTCCAAAGACCTAACACAAACAACGCGAACACACATTCAAATCAAAATCAAAATTTCCAAAGACAAACACATCATTTAATCGAGCAAACGAGCGAAGAAATGACTGGAACTTTTGCTCATTTCCCTCAGACCAGTCAACAACAACAACAACACCAACAACAACAATAAATAGATCAACTTTCACACCGTGTACAAAACTTATAAATTCGACACGATCTGAAAATCTCTATTACATTACTTCACAAAGCAGAACTTGTAAATTTTTAATTGATACAGGCGCAGGCATATCAATTATAAAACCACAAATTGTCCCCCCAAATTTAATTCAACCCACAGAAAAAATAAATGTTCAAGGTATAACGAATGAGTTAATTCCAATTTCAACTTGTGTAAACTACACATTTTTTACTGAAAACAGTAACGATCCATTAAAGTGTTACGTAACATCAACATTGATTTCGATGGATTATTAGGCGCAGATTTTCTTGATCATTATGAATGCGTAATTAATTTAAAAAATCGCAAACTAATCACCAAATACAAAACACTTAACCCCCACAAAACCGGAGAAGAACCCCAAAATGCTCATCTACACGAAGAAAACATTCAACAAAATTTTCATGAAGAAAAAAATCAACAAATCACTCAAGAAAAATTTCAACAAGAAAGAAAAATTGAAAACAAAATCAAAATTGAACCAAGAACAGAACAAGTTTACAAACTCAAATGCGACAAACCAAACAAATAACTGATTTTATTATCAGATGAAAAAGAAGAAGTAATTATCCCAAATGCACCAGTCAAAACGAATGAAAAAGGTGAATTTTTCACAACAATTTTAAACAAGTCAGAAAAAGAAAAGGAAATAAATTGGAACAATCTACAATTTGAAGAAATTCCAACATTGCACTCAAACGAAACAAACAACAAAAAATTGAATTACACTCAAATCAACAATACAGACAGACAGGCAGAAATTGAAAAACAACTTCGACTAGAACACCTAAACGAAGAAGAAAAAGAAAAAATCATAAACACATGTTTAGATTTTTCTGAAATTTTCTATCTAGAAGGAGATCAATTAACTTTCACGAATGAAATCAAACATTCAATCAACACTAACGACGCAAAACCCATTTTCACAAAATCTTACAGGTATCCGCACATACACAAGCAAGAAGTGAAAACCCAAATTACAAAAATGTTAGACCAAGGAATCATCCAACCCTCACCATGGTCATCACCAGTATGGGTTGTCCCGAAAAAGTTAGACGCAAGTGAAAAACAAAAATGGCGTGTGGTAATCGACTATAGGAAATTAAATGAAGTTACCGTAGACGATAAATACCCACTTCCAAATATCACAGACTTACTTGATCAGTTAAGAAAATGTCAGTATTTCACAACACTCGATCTTGCATCTGGATTCCACCAGATTGAGTTGAATCCAAAAGATGTTGAAAAAACAGCATTTTCAGTGGAAAACGGACACTATGAATACAAAATTTGGACTCAAAAATGCCCCCTCGACATTCCAACGTGTCATGGACAATATACTAGTAGGAATTCAAAACGAACGATGCTTAGTATATATGGATGACATCATCATTTATTCAACAACTCTTGACGAACACCAACAATTAAACGAAATTTTCATCAGACTCTCAGAAGCAAATTTAAAGATTCAGTCAGACAAATGTGAATTTTTAAGAAAAGAAGTAGCCTACCTAGGACATTTAATAACGAAAGACGGAGTAAAGCTGAACCCAGAAAAGATATCAGCAGTTCAAAACTTTCCAACCCCAAGCAATCCAAAGGACATCAAATCGTTTTTAGGATTAGCAGGTTACTACAGAAGATTCATACCCAACTTTGCAAAAATTGTGAAACATTTAACATCTTTACTACACAAAAACACACAATTTAACTTCAACGAACAATGTCACGAAGCCTTTAATAAATTAAAACAAGCTTTAACAAACTACCCCATTCTCCAATACCCAGATTTCGACAAAGAATTCATTCTAACCACTGACGCTTCGAATTTTTCTATTGGCGCAGTCCTGAGTCAAATAAAACAAAATAAAGATCTACCAATTGCATATTTCAGCAGAACACTAGTCAAACAGAGTCAAAATACTCAACAATACAGAAAGAACTCCTAAGTATAATCGTAGCAACAAAGACCTTCAGACCATACCTTTACGGAAGAAAATTCAAACTCGTAACAGGCCATCGACCTCTCACAGGGCTATTTTCAATCAAAGATCCAGGCTCAAAACTAGCAAGATGGAGACTAAAACTAGAAGAGTACGATTATGAGATAATCTACAAACCAGGAAAACAAAACACCAACGCTGACGCATTGTCCAGAATAAAAACAAATTATTTAACTCAACTACAAGCACTCAAAATATTTCACAATGGAATACAAGAAGAAAGCGACGGAAGCGAAACCACAGAAATAGCCCCAGAAACAATACAAGAAGAATATTCAAGATACAAGAGACTAAAAGACCAAAAATCGCTAATCAACTATTCAAAATGCAAAAATTCTAACGAAAACTTTCTTGACAAATCTCACAAAAACATATTAACACCAATCATGCAGGGAAGCATAACTGAAAATCAATTCAAAATAATTGAAGACTTTTTAGAAGAAAATCACCAATATCGAGATGACAAAATAAACATCCAAAACAGCAAAACAGTAAAAAACCGAAAGTATTACATAATACCAACACCTTACGAAAACACAGAACAACTTTTATTTCACGTAATTTACGAAAACAAAAACGATCCATTAGAAGTATGGAGTATGGAGTATGGAATTAGCAGGAGGGTGGTCAAAAACCACAGCACTTAGGCCCCATTGGACCCTTGTACATCCTCCCTCTAGGCAGACACTCGCCTAGGCCTTCAACCAACCTAATTTTTCGAAGTAGGTGGTGATGTTGCCTAGGGGCATCTCCCTTACATTGGTCAAGGTAGGCCAACGCTCTCCCAAGATGGATTCTCTGATTGATGAGACGGCTGAACAGTCACAGAGTACGTGTTGAACCGTCTCATCTTCTTGTTCACAACCTCTGCAAAGAGGTGTTTCGCTTAATCTCATATTGTATAGATGTTTCTTTAGCGGACAGTGTCCAGTCTGGATTCCTGTTATAAAACGTAGATTCCTTCTGGTCATTGCCAGGTAGTCCATTGCTGTTTTCTTGTTGGGATACGTGAGTGGTTCCCTAGCGAGTTGACAGCTGCTTGTTTCATCCCACAGCTTCTTAAATTCGTTGTGGGTGTTCTCCTTAATTAATTGTATTGTCGCCGTAATCGGTAACAAACTGGCCGGGCCTGGTCCAAAGATAAGTTGGCCTGCTGCCTTCTTGGCCAGTTTGTCGGCTTTTTTGTTGCCACTGCACTGTGCGTGTCCTTTCGCCCAGCATACCGAGATGTTGTTCGTACTGGAGGCACCCACAAGTGCTTGATGACATTCCCATACTGCTCCTGTGGTTATTTTGTAACTTCTCCGGGCTAGTACTGATTGTCTACAGTCTGTGTAGATCCTGATTGTTTTGCCCGTAGTTTGTCTGCAGACAATCTCTTTTGCGGTTATGGTTATGCCCGCCAGTTCAGTTTGTACTATGCTGGCTCTCTCATCCATAGTCCATTTATTTTGGATTTGCAGGCTTCTGGAATATATTTCACATCCTGCCCCCTCCTTCTTCCTTGATCCGTCTGTGAAAATGTTTATCACACCTTCACCAGCGGTCTCGTTTTCACTATTTGTCTGTATTGTGTAGGGTCTGTCAAAGACAAATCGGGGAGAGATACCATCTGTGCATGCCTCTAGAAGAGGCGTCTTCCTGACAGCCTCATTCCACAGGCGACTTCTGGTCTCCCCACAGCCTACATTTGGTTGTAGGCCAACGGACTTGAGGCGTGCCATTGTTATTAAGGCCACTTCTCCTAGATCAAGTGGTGGCAGACACAGCATTACCTCCATTGCTCTCGTTGGCGTTGTTCGCATAGCTCCTGTTATGCTTAGGCAGGCAACTCTCTGCACTTGGCTGAGCTTGGCTCTCGCTGTAGTCTGTTTACTCTTAGGCCACCAGACCACAGCTCCATAGGTTATCATTGGTCTTATGATGGCAGTGTATATCCACATGACCACTTTGGGTTTCATTCCCCAGGTTTTCCCCACGGTCCTGCGACACTGCTCATAAGAAATGTAAGCCTTTTTTAGTCTTCTGTCTAAGTGAAGATTCCATGTTAGCTTGGCGTCAAAGGTTACCCCAAGGTATTTCACTTCTGATGCGAAACTTAGTGTTGTGTCCAGGAGAACTGATGCTTTCAGTGCTCCTGGTTTCCTTTTTCTTGTGAAGAGAACCATCTCCGTCTTCCTGGGATTAACAGACAGCGAGTGTTCTCTGCACCATTTTTCAATTATTCTTAGAGCCCCCTGCATCCTTTCACAGAGGACTCCTTCAAATTTTCCGTTGAGCAGTATTGTTACATCATCTGCGTAGGCGATTGTGTGGAAACCCTCTGAGTTGAGGTGGCGCAAGAGGCTGTCGAGAACTAAGTTCCATAGCAGTGGTGATATTACACCTCCCTGCGGGCAGCCTCTCGCGACCATTCCTCGCACAGAAGCGTCTCCCACACTGATTTGTACAGCTCTTTTGGAGAGAATGCTGGATATCCAGCTTCCCATAATCGTGGGGACGTTTATCTCCACTAGAGCTGCCGTGATTTTTGGGAAGGTGGTTTTATCAAACGCACCTTCTATGTCTATGAAGACACCTAGGGTGGACTCTTTATTGTCCAGGGATTTCTCAATCCGACTCGCGACCGGGCGGTGTCGGTGTCCATTAGAAAATTCAACTTATTATTTAGAAGAAACAAAAGAAATACCTTTACTTGAAATTTTATCATACGTATTTTCAGACGATGAAATCTAATTCATCACGTGTAACAAAGAAATAATAACTCCAACAGAAGCTGAAAGGCCAATTATAATCGATCAATTTCACTCAGGTAAAGCAAATCTACACAGAGGCATAAACGAAACGATCAATCGTATAAAACAAAAATACAACTGGCCAAATCTCAACAAACAAGTCGAACATTTCATCAAAAATTGTGAAACTTGTAACAAAATAAAAACTTGCAGAAAAAATTTAAGCAATCCACTTTTAATAACCGAAACACCAAAAACCTCATTTGAAAGAATAAATTTAGACATTTTAAAGGTCCCAGAAAACAATTTCATTTTAACAATACGAGACGAATTAACAAAATTCACTCAAGCTTATCCTTTACAAGACAAATCAGCAAAACAAGTAGTAAACACTTTACTTTTATATTTCTAACATTACGGAACCCCTTTACGTATACATTGCGACAGAGGAGGAGAATTTGATAATCACCTATTAAAAGACCTTTGCACATTGTATGACATAAAATTAACTTATTCTTCAGTAAATCACCCCCAATCAAACGGATCACTCGAAAGATTCCACGCAACCTTATTAGAAATGATAAGAACGACAGTCCCAGAGATCACCCACTAACATGTTTACCTTACGCGATAATATGTTACAACTCAAAAAATCAAACACATGGATTCACACCGTATGAATTGATATTCGGACATACAAACTCGAGACACCCTGAAAAAACGTATAATCAAGAAGAACTCATTACAAAATATGTACGCGATCTAAATAACAAAATTTCTTATTTTTACGAAGTAGCACGAGAAAGAACATTTGAGAAAAAAGCAAAAGCAAAAGCAAGATATGACTGGAATTTTCAACCAAAAGAAAAACAATTTAATGTTAAAGACCAAATTTTTATTAAAGAATCTCAAAGAAAATCAAAGTTATCAAATAAATCAAACGGACCTTTTGAAATAATTAAAGTTTTAGAAAATAATGCATTAAAAGTAAAAGACCCTGTAACAAACAGATAATTTATTATTAACTCAGACATGATAAGTTCAAAACTAGAATAAAACACTTTCTTTATTTTCAGGTTATCATTCGCGATAACAAGAGTAAGTACACACACAATGAACTATGACTTAAAACTATTAAACAACACCATTGGAATTTATTATCATCCTGAAACTGAAATGAAAATTGCAAACGACAAATGGACAATATTAACTTACAAAAACATATCTTTATTAAAACAGGTTTACAATCAAAATGTCGATTTAATAAACAACATAAACACGAGACTATTTTACGAAAACTCTCCAAGATTAAAATTCTTTTACACAGAAGTACAACCACACATAAGTTTAATTAACAAACAATTAAAATCTATTGAAAACAAATTAACAGAAATTAAATATGATACCCCAAATAATCGTTAGAAGAGGAATATTAAACGGTATAGGATCAATATGGAAAGCAATAACAGGAAACTTAGACGCATCAGATGGCGAATATTACACAGATTGTATTAACAAATTAAAAGACGACGAACATCAAATCGAAAATCTTTTAAAAAATCAAATTTCAGTAACCACCTCAACAATCAAAAAATTTAATTACACAATAAGAAAATTACAAATAGTCGAAGAGACATTTAACGAAGACATTGTAAAAATTCAAAATACTTTGTTAGATATCTCAGATAATGAAAATTATTATGAAGCGAGATTTCAGTTTATCGAAATTTGTGAACAAATCACAGAATCAAACATAATTATTGAGAATGAATTAGATGGCATAATTGAAAGCATAACTTTTGCAAGATTAAATACTTTACATCCCTCAATAATTCAACCAAACGAACTAGTAAACGAATTATGAAAAATTTCTCAAAAATTACAAAGAAGTCATTTACCAGATTTATCAAATGTAGCATCATATTTTGATATTATAAGCCTCAAAGCATTTCAAACTCGAGGAGAAATCGTATTTGTATTAGATATATCAATCGCTGAACCTTACAATTTTAAACTGTTTCATTTATACTCTATTCCAATCAAAGATAATCGAACACAACTTTTCCATTTAATTTTACCAACTTCAAAATACATTGCACTTTCAGATGACAAGACATTGTACATTCATATGGATAATTTTGAAAATTGTAAACAAATTGAATTTAAATTATGTAAATATTTATTACCAAACCCTGTAGATTTAAATGCAAACTGCGAAGCACAACTTCTATTACACCCATTGAAATTACCAGAAAATTGTGTAACAACATTACTTTATTCTGAAGACTACAAAGTACAATTAATTTCACAAAATACTTGGCTTGTAGCAATTACAAATTCGGTAACTTTTGTAATAAATTGTCTAGGACAATCTGAAACAAAAATTGTAGAACAAAATGTAATTCTAAATTTGAACCCACATTGTACAGCATATATAGGATCAACAAGAATATATGCAATTTATGAAAAAAAGACATCAATTGAAGAAACAATTCAAATTCCTGAAATTAAATTTAATTGTTGTTCTCATTTACCAAAAGAAGTACCAAAATTAAAACCATTAAAAATCTCAAAACTAAATCTTGACGAATTAAATATTGCCGAACATAAATTAATTCAATATAATAAAGATCTTGACAAGCTAATAAATGAACCTTTTATTCAGAAACATATTTCATGGTTCACTTATTATACAATAGCTTTGGTCATAATACTTATAATTTTAATTATACTATGTAAATGTAGAAAAAGGTATCCAAAAATAGGAATAACCTTAGGAAACACCCCAAGACCAGATTACCCTGATGATAACCCTAGAAATTTCTTAACGAAATTTAGAAGACATGTTACCCCTTTAAGAAGACAGCCGATCAGAAGAAATTTTGGCGATCCAACCGCAGAAGAAGAAATTGAATTAAATCCTAATTCACAAAAATTGGTTTCAAGACAAACTTGACACATAATTTTTAATCTTCGTAGGGAGGAATTGTTATATCGTATTTAATCACAATAATATTAAGATTTAACCTTGACTTAATTATTTAGCATTCATTAAGGTAAGAAGTTCTTTATATTCATTATGCATTATCCATTCATAAAGCAAAGACGCTTACTAAGCTCAATCAGCATAAAATCTGCAAATCATGTAACCTTCAAATTAAAATACCTCTGTGTTATCGAGCCATCATTCTAATTAAATCATTCCTAATATACATTCTAATTTCTAATTCTACGACATTGTTGTAATTTTAATAAAAAAAAACATTGTACAAAGTGTAAAAAACTTCGAGCAAAATAAAAAAATCATTTTTTAAAAACCCACCGTTCTTGTTACGACTATAACAGAGATGGGTGAGAAAAATACACATATTCTTAACCCTTAACCCACGAGGAGAAAATTAATTGCTTTATACGCGAGAACCGGTATGCCAGACCGCTAAATATCTAACTGTCAAAAATAAATTCTTACAATGGACTAAAATTAATGGCTATAAATGTTTAAATAGTTTCAAATATGTTTTATTTCAGTGGTACAAAATAAAATTATATTCTACATTTTTGTTGGTAACTATAAATAAAACAAAATAATAAACGTCAAACATTAGTCTGAATCTTGGGAGTTAGCGCAGTTTTTGCAAACTTTCCTTGAGCACATCAAACATATGGGCCTTTCACAGCGGATATATTTGTAAGCTGTTTTGCGCTTTTTTTGGTAGGGGCACAGATGACAAGTTTTCCTTTTTTCCAAGCGATCTTTTGGTGCCTCGCCGTCGGTGTCGTTATCTTCTATATCCAAAACTTGTTTCAGCAATATTTTAGTCCGTTCCTATTTTTGGATTTTGAAAGCGTCGCTCTACATGGCGAATTATCTTGTGACTCAATGTCTGATAAGTTTTCTTCTTCAAAATCAGTTTCCTCTTCATTTAGCCATCTCAAAAGTGTTTCTTCAAAACCTGGGTCATCTGGCCTAATTAGATTTTTAGACGTCATTTTCTAAAAATATTTAAGAGAAAATATTACAAAATATAATATAAAATTAAAATATACTTACCACAAATACATTGTCAACGTTACTATTTTAGCAGACAGTAAATAAGCGAAAGTTTGAACAAAATTTTATGACGTTACTGGCGATGACGGTCTCACAGACTGACACACATTTATACAACCACCCACTAATCGCCGTTAGTGAACACTAAAGTCTACCAAGTTAATACCATGTGTAGAGCAATGATTGGTTGGAAGGTAGGTGAGGGTTAACAGCGAGTGGCTGAAAAATTCGTAAGTTACATCACTTTATAATTTCCATAGCGGTCTCTCAGACCGTGGTCGCGGGTTAAGGGTTAATACCATTTGTTTTATGAGACGTCAGAGAAATCTATTTAAGCAATATGAAGTCAGTTTCGTGCTCGAGATCGGTCGTGTAGAGAGGCGCTCCAGACGAAACTGCGGAAAGATCGATCAAAACACACAAAATAATCAAAAATGAACTAAGTTAAATAAAGAGATAATCCGCGTTAAACCATGTTTTGAAATAAAACTTTGAAGTGAATGTAAAGCAAACATTTAATGATAAAGTGTAGATTGTAATAATAGTCTAAATAGAAACTTTCTGTTCGGTATCGTAAATTCTAAAACATGTGCGTAGAGGGCTGTAAAAGTGCAAGGATAACTACAGAATAGCTACCTATCCTTCTCCATCAATGAGTCGATAATTTATGACAGAAGATAAAAATATTAATTTCATGCCACAATTTCATGTCCGAATAGCTGGGCCTACAATAAAGGAAGGTTAGAGAAATAATATAATGAAGACAGTAACATCTTTAAACAATTACTACAACTAATAAAGGAAGAGAATGGCAAACAAATAGAGGTATTCAAAATTATCATAAAAGAAGAGGTTACGGAAATAAGAAAAGAAATAAGTGAAATTAAAATAACTATTATAGAATCAGAAAGTAAAATTAAATTATTAGAAAAAAAAATGCATCTTTGGAGAGAAGAGTGAAAAAGGACAACATAATAATTTTCGGTTTAGGTATACAAAAAGAAAATCTGATAAGCGGCTTATTAAATAATTTGAATATGCTACTGCACATCAATTTTGACATTAGCCAAATAAATAACGTGTATACGATAGGTAAGCAACAAAGTAACCGACCGATCGTAGTAGAATTTGTATCATATTTAATCAAAATAGAAGTGATGAAAAATTGTAAAAAGCTAAAGGGTACCACTAGTAATCATATCAGATGATCTAACAAAAAGCGATCAAGCTGTACGAAAATGCTTATTGAAACATCAAAAAGAAGCAAAGAATAAAAACCTTGATGCACGTTTACGTGGAAATAAATTAATAATAAATGATACCATATATACTGCAGACGAACTAGAGAAAGAAAACGTCGATGTAAAATTGAGATATGAAAATGACCATGAAACCCCCTCCAATATAACGGAAACAGCTATAGAAAAAGGAAAAGGCAAAACAAATTGTGCTCCAGCAACTCCCTCAAACTTCCAAGATGTAGACACAGACGATAATAGATACGACACTGTAGAAGATACCGAACAAGAAAATGCTGAAATAGAAAACAAAACGGAAACCAAGAAGAAAAAAAATAATAAAAAGTACAACGAAATTGTAAACCAAAAACACGAAATGTGAAAAAACAAATATCAAACAATATTTAAACTTAGTAAAATAAATATGTTCAAGGGTGTCCCTTATATGAGGGCAATTTTAAATTTTGGTGGGATCCCTCGGGAACACTCTTTAATCGATTCCTATCTGAAAATGAAGTCTGTGTACAAAATTTGAGCTCGATCAAATAATTTTGTACTTTATTATCACACAAGACTTTGAAATTTGTAAAAAAATACGAATTTTGTCGCTTTTTAATAAATTAGTTTGGGGGCAAGTGTCTTTCCGTGGGCTACTTAACGATAGAAATATCAATCGCTTCGTTTTAATTTGTAGAATAAGAATATCAATGGTGATAAGGTGCAATATTGCTCAGAGACCCAAAATCAAGATGGCGGCTAAAATGGCCACCACAATATATAAATCATTTATAGTTGGACTATATTTAAGAAAAATTATTGTCAAATTATATGTATTTCAGTTCACATAATGAAAATGAAATATTGGGAAAACCTACTTACACAAACGTGCGGAGATATTCAACATGGCGTTCAAGATGGCCACCTTTGCAAAGGACATTACGAATTCCTTCTACTTGGGTCTTATGATATATCAAATTTTATGTTTTTTGGGACGTACAATTAAAAAAAGTGAATTGAATTGTTGAAAAGATCAAACTTTATTATTTTAAATGGTGAATTAAGACGTGGGGAGGGTATTACAAAATCCAAAAAAACTACACAAAAATATGTTTCAATAATAACACTCCAGCACATGGAAATCGTCGATACATCACTCCACAGACCAGTTTATATATGAAAATATAAAGGGATCCATAAAAGGGGTGGTTTTTGGCCGTTTCAGGGGGTTGCAGCGATCAAAAACTTCTCCCACCACTTCCATCGTCTTCAGCACTCTCGAAAACGGGGGGAAGATAATCTCATCTTTGCACGAAATATTTACAAAAAAATCGCCTTATAAATGCTTCATTACATAGACTATTCTGTCAGTACCAACAAACGCTATATCATCTCTCTTGCCAAACAAGAGTTTAGAAACATCAAGCAGGTGACGACACTAGTAGATGATGGACTTTTCCTTTCCCAATCAGAGAAGGCAAAACCGAACAGAGAGAGATACATTTTAGTTTCGATCATTGTGAACTTTTTTATTTTTGGTCTTTTGACAAAAGAAAAATAAATAAATACTTCCACTTATTCTGAACAGTCCTTAGCCATTCCGGCACGGTAGCTCAATCGGCTAAGGCGTATTGTGTGGCGAATATGCTGTTGCACTGTCTATCGTGTATTGGATTCGAGCCCCAGCCTCGGCACTGACAATCTCGGTCGGTTTGGATGTATGTCTGCGTTTTTCCAAATTTTTCCCGACAACCTTGGTTTTGATTTGAAAATATATGTATATGTTATGTTATGTTATGTTTATTCTCAGATTTAGGATTTACTATACGGGGTGATATGACCAAGAGTAAATACCTCTCTATTAATAAACATAAACAAATCTTATGAAGAAAGTTTTAAATAATGCAGTAATAGTGCAGTCCTAATACAAAGTTTGATCCACATCGACAATAAAATTAATTCTCTTGCCAATTTTTACTCTCTAAAATAATTGCTATTATTAAATAAAATTTGTAAAGTAGACAAGAAAATTAATTATTTACTATGTGGATTTGTGGATAAAACTGTATTAGGAAGACTGTATTTGGCATTATTTAAAACGTTCTTCCTAAGTTTTTGTTATATTCAAGGAAAAGTACTCTCTTGTTCAAATTTTGAATTGTCTTCATTTTTATATAAGTATAGTTAAGTCCATCTAGGTAAAGTGATGTTTGTCGAATTGTTAGCGATTAATTGTAATATACACACATGAAAAAATAACCATATTAAAATTATCCATAAATATACAAATATCTTAAAGAGGAGGACGTAACATGTGAACATGCACTAAAACTTTCAATGAGGCACACAAAAATACGAAAATGCATAAAATATCCAATGTGGTGTGTGTCTCTCAGGTTTCAGCGATCATTCCATCAATTTTGAGTTATAATGGTATTAAGCTATTTTTCATAAGACTATTAGGAAACGAATTAAAGTTACAGTCTGGCGTTGCCTACTTAGTGGTAGGAGTCGGAAAGTATGCAAAATCGTGCTAAAGTTATGAAACCTATTTCTCCCCCCGTTTTCAAGGGTGCTGAACACGAATAACAGAGCGAAAAAAGTTTTTAGTCATGGCACCCCCTGAAACGGCTAAAAACCACCCGATTCTGCTTATTTCTCATATGACAGCTTGGCATGGTGTGGCAAGCAGTTCACTTACTTATAACTAAGTTTCAAGTAACCAGGGATTTGAGAAAAACAAAAAATAACAATTGAATATCGACATATGGAATGATATGTATTTTTACCCAAATGTAAAATTATATATATACATATATATATGCAGTGTGTTTCACTTCTCGTGAAGACACCCCTGTATCTTTTTTATTTGTGGCCGAATTAATTTCAAGTTCTTATCAGCCACACAAGTCCATAAGACGACTTTATTCAACACATAAATGCCATCTAAATCTAAAACGCCGGCCTACTGCGATAAAAAGAAAATGTGTAGCGACCCCTTATTTAATTCCCCTATGTAAAGCGGGCTTAACGCTTGCACAGTGTCTCGTAACCGATCAGCTGTCAACGGCAGAAGAAGAGAAGTGACTAGACGCGGGACAATGATATACGTGCTTGAGATGTTTTCCTAATTTTACCTATGTTTTCTTGTGTTCATTACACGAATTAATTAAAGTATGTTTGGGTGTAATTAGTGTTTTATTAATTATCATCCTACATAATTAATGGCGCTCAACTGGGACTCTTTCTAACAAAAATGCTGTGTCAGAGTGTTTCGTGTCGAGAGTTAGGTTAAAACTTTTGGCGGTACTAATGCAGGTTTTTGCGAAAGTGATCAAAATCCAGTGTTTTGGGCCAAGAAATCCAAGCAGTTGTTGTGCAAGAACTTCCACTTCTGTAAGGTAAAAGAGAGGATTTGAAACTGTAAGTAGAGCTTCTAGTTTCTGATTGCTGCAAGTTTTGAATAACTCACACGCCGTGTGCATTCAATAATTTCAAAGACATTAACTCACAGATTTTGTGCTTATTTCGACTAGAAAGACATTCTGAGTCGCCGGTTTTCACATTTATTGTGCTATTCTCATAAACAGTTGGTTTATTTCGACTAGGAAAAGACATTCTACGTCGCCGGTTTTCACATTTATTGTGCTATTTTCACAAACAGCTGGTTTATTTCGACTAGGAAAAGACATTCTACGTCGCCGGTTTCACATTTAAATGAACTTTATTGTGCTGTACCCCGTTCGAGTAAAATAGACATTTTACATTGCTTTCATGAACATTTCGTGCTGTATTTCGACTAAGGACATTTTCGTCGCTGGTTACATGTTTCATGAACTCTCATGCATATTTCGGTTTTTGAAAAACATTCTACCTCAGATAAACAAATTCTGTGTGCTATCCACGAACATTTTGTGCGCGTTTCAAGTATTTGAACATTCAACAGACAATTGCAAGATTTATTTCATTTCACTAGACTTTTAGTGTTTATGCGGATTTGTATGCAGTCAAATTTGAAAGCGGATTTTCATGCAATCAAAATTCTACAAAATTTTGCGAATTAATGAGTTACAATCTCAGGAGTCAACGTAACGTTTGTAATACATCAATTTCTGTCGATTCATCAACTGTAACAATGCCCGACCCAATTGTAATGACGGAAGAACAGTTGCAAAACCTATTAAAGGGCGTGACTCAAGGTTTGATTACTAGTCAACAAGCACAAGCTTCAATTTCTAGCGGCAACTTTTCGAAATGTGCTTCGCGGTTTGCCGGAAACAAAGATGAGGACGTGGAAGCCTTTATTAGCGCTATTAATGTTTACAAGACTGTGTAAATATTACAGAGGAAAATGCAATCAAGGGATTGCCGATGTTGCTTGACCACAATGCTGCAACCTGGTGGCGAGGAATCAAATCTACAATTTCCACTTGGGATGAAGCAGTAAGGGCATTACGACATTCATTCGGCTACAATAAGCTGCCGCACAAGATTTTCAAGGAATTATTCTCCAAGGAACAAGGGGATAAAGAACCAACAGATCTTTTTGTAAATTCTGCTTGTGCTCTTTTAGCTCGCTTACCGAAAACTCCAGAATTGCACGCAACGCATCAGCTGGACATGATTTACGGTCTTTTAAACCGAAGAATTCGATTTAGATTACCTAGAGAACAAGTGACCTCTTTCTCTGAACTAATTGAGAAGGCCAGATCTATCGAGGATAGTTTTACCGAAAACAAGTCAACGCCACCTACTACATTGAAACAGAGTAGTGCAAATTATGACAAAACGGTACGTCTTCGCCCCAAATGCCAATTCTGCAAGAATTTTGGCCATCTTCAGGCAGAATGCCGCAAGTATGCTGCTAATCAAGGAAAAGTTAGTCAGCCGAATGTCAGTCACTCTCCTACCACTTCTGCTGGTATTAGTTGCTTTGGATGTGGAACGCCAGGTTACATACGTTCCTAGTGCCCCAATTGTCGTACTCAGAGTACTTCCAACACGAGACCTCAAGGTAACAACAGTATTAGCTCTGCTACGATACAGGCCTCAAGTATCGACATTTTCCTCACTGAAATTAACCCAGTTTCTACAATGTCTAGACCATTGGTACATGTTGAGATTGTAGGAAGACAGGGACTTGCCTACATAGATTCCGGTGCTAGAAACAGCATCGCAGGACACGTTCTTTACACACATTTCTGTGAATCGAATTTACCTTACAAAGAAGAGCTCCTACAGATGATCCTAGCGGATGGACAACTACGTCGAGTAGTGGCGCGAATTTTCGAAACTCAGGTGATCTTGCAAGGAAAAAGTATACCAACTACATTTATAGCAATTCCTGAGCATTTAGACAGCAAAACCCTCCTAGGAATTGATTTCATTACGAGTGGACAAATGGTGTTGAACATACCCAAGGGTCAATGGTATTTCGATGGACACCCTTCGGTTGCTTTTGATTTTTTCAAGGAGCCTATTACAACAGCCCCACCTTGTCCTATAGTTAGTGTTTACCAAACCGAATTTCAGCTCACTGAAAATGACGGCAAAAACGTAACTACAAGTGACAAAGCACAGTTGGAACAACTACTACAGTCACATAAAACAGTTTTTGAGAAAAGCAAAGAGCTTACTCCTTATGCTGAGCATACCATCAAGTTAACGGATGAGACTCCCATTTTTCAACCTCCGTATCGACTTGCCCCTGCGCAGAAAGAAATTCGTCGTCAGGAACGTGACAAATTACTCGAAGATGAAATCATCGAAGAATGCGAAACAGCTTTACTCCAGGGGGAGGGAGCAGACGAGAAGCCAATCGAATACGCAAGTTGTTTACTGACGCCTGCGCAGAGAAACCTGAACATAGAATATGTTCCTGCACGTCAGAACGTTCTAGCCGACACCTTGTCGCGCCCTATCTGCCATGACAGCAGCCAAGCCGAAACATGCGACGTCTGCTTCGTTACCATCAACCTTCCCGTTGATGATGCTAGAGCTGTGAGAGAAGAACAACTAACCGACCCAGACATAGCTCGAATAATCAACTGTTTTGAGTCTCCAGACCCTAACCCGGTAGACACTCACAGATGGAGTGACCGCGGTTACCTGATGATGAACGGTATTTTATATCGTTATTCTCCAGATCATGATGGAGAAGAAGCGCAGCAAGTAGTACCAAAGAGTCAGATTCAAAAGGTACTCAAAGAAACTCACGATTCTTCACTGGCTGGTCACTATGGTGTGGAACGCACCCTACAAAGAATCATTCCTCGTTATTATTGGACAGGCATGCGAAGAGACGTTACCGCACATGTTTCTCAGTGTATAGACTGCCAACGGTATAAATCTTCTAACATGAAGCCATCTGGCTTGCTTCAGACCCCCGTGCAAGCACAAAGATTTGAAGTCATTGCAATTGACCTTTTTGGACCTCTTCCAGAGACTCCTACTGGAGAGCGATGGATTTTTATCATCGAAGATACATCTACTCGCTGGACAGAAATGTTTCCACTTAAAGTAGCCACAGCCGAAGCCTGTGCCAAATGCCTAATTGATGAAATCATACTTCGTTACGGAACTCCTCGGAAAGTTATCAGCGATAACGGAAGCCAATTTGTTAGCGGAGTCATGCAGCATGTAGCCCAAGCTCTGGGGTTCACCCAAAGTCTTATCCCTGCTTACCATCCTGCCGCCAATCCGGTGGAACGTAAGAACCGAGATCAAAAAACGCAACTTGCCATCCTCACGGCAGATGACCACACCAGCTGGAAGGACAAAATTTCCTCAGTGCGATTTGCCATGAACACATCCGTGTGCCAGTCTACAGGATTCACTCCAGCCTAACTTTCGGTAGAGAGTTACGCACCCCCGATGATACGCGAAGAGACTTCAGAGCCATCATCGAAAGCGACAATTTTGTACCTCAGATTACTCCTTATCTGCGTACCATGGCGAACACTCTCAGCCAGGCCCGAGAGACTCACGAACGCCAACAAGACAGCCGAAAAAGAACTGCTGATAGCAAACGCCGTGATGTGACCTACAAAGTATCAGACCTCGTACTTGTCAATACTCATGTGCTAAGCAAAGCCAAAGCTGGAATCATTTCCAAATTTGTACCACGTAGAGATGGCCCCTACCAGGTCTCTAGAATTGTGAGCCCTACCTCCTATGAAATAAAGGATCCAACAAATCCCACAGTACTCCCGGTACCTATCATGTGTCGGCATTGACCAAATATGTGCCGCCTACCCAGGACACCCCGAATCCGGTTCCAGTTCACCCCATACGTCGTAGAGGACGCCCTCGACGTCAGTTGCCCCAGCAACCTGCTTCAGCAACGCCTATTCCAGGCCCACCTCCGGATCCAGGTTCCAGGACCTCAACTACGCCTACTCAACGTTCCAGGCCTTTACCGGCAGCTCCTCGTCCGCAGTGCAACAGTGACGTGCCGCGCCGTTCTTGGCGAGTGCGCCGCGCCAAAAGTGTCGTGGACGTTTGACCCCCTTCCTTCGTTTTGTATCACACCCGGGACGGTAGTGTGATCCAAAGGGGGAGTGTGTAGCGACCTCTCATTTAATTCCCCTATGTAAAGCGGGCTTAACGCTTGCACAGTGTCTCGTAACCGATCAGCTGTCAACGGCAGAAGAAGAGAAGTGAGTAGACGCGGGACAATGTAATACGTGCTAGAGATGTTTTCCTAACTTTACCTATGTTTTTCTTGTGTTCATTACACGAATTAATTAAAGTATGTTTGGGTGTAATTAGTGTTTTATTAATTATCATCCTACAAATGTCAATTTTCGAGAAATCATAGTAGGCTTAGAGATAGACAAAAATTTTGTTAATGAAAGTTGTTCAGGATCACTTCATATGCCCCTCTGTAAAATTTTGTGAAAATCGGAATATTTTCAAAAAAAAATTTGTTTCACTTCTCGTGAAGATGTCGACGGACCTTTTGCACAGGACCGTCGAATCTCCCTGCAATTTATAAGGCACACCCTGTATGTTCACACTATACCACATAAAAAATTCCAGCCTCGTATCTCAAGAAATTACAAAGTAAGAAGTGCTCAAATAAACTTGAAAATGAAAAAAAAAATAAATAAATAAATAAAAAACTATTTCTTTTCTTTTTATAGGCAACACGAGACGCCTCTGTCCGGCCAGCGTTCAAGAGGCTTCACCTCGACCCGGCAGGCAAAACTGGTCCGCTTGAAAGGGCTGGCTAGGCGCCGGTTGTCGCGTAGGAACACAATTACGCACCATTACGCGTCTTTGCATTAAATAAATATTTAAATTCAACCAATCGTCATAAAAATTTCACACAATTAGTCTAGAAACCTTCAGTCATATCTCGTCAAAATTTCAGATCCCTACGGCATAGGAAAATATTTTATTTTTGCCCTCAAAGGTGCGGATCGCGCTTTTAGGCCAGGTAATCGATGAGCACGGGGAAGCCTCGCGACTCACAGGTAGTCAAGTGGTCTCATTCGACGAGGCTCGTCGTCCCGCACACAGGGCGCGAGCTATTAACCTAGTAGGTCGCAACCGCGGGGCGTAACTCCAAAAACAACGCGGAGGGCACTCTAGCGGGGAGACTAAACTCTTTAATATTAAATAATTCATAGCTGCCGAGCCATTCACGGTGAAGCGCTAAAAATTGGCGACGAGGGGTAGAAAATCCTCAACTTTACGATGGGACCATCCGCGGAACAATCTGCGGGGTGGTTCACGAATTATTATCAAATGAATCACAATTATGCAATTTTGCATATGACCACTTGACCTATGGCAATAAGGGTCCTTATGTTCCGCTCGAAACCTACGCCACAAAAAGCAACACCCAAACCTTCGAGGGTACAAAAGCAAAGACAAGGAAAAAGGGAGGGAGTCTCCATTTTTTCGCCAAGTAAGAAACACTCCCTTGCATAAGGGTGTTCGCCGTGTCGAGTTCTTTGTTCTTTCTATTAATGTTAAATCTCATGTAAATTCAGTGAAATAAATCATTGCAGTGTCGCAAACACGTTCAGCCAGTCGATAAAAAAAAACATTTTTTTTATTAGCGATTTCCACGAGCTAGTAGAACTTAGCCGCAAACCGCGAGAAATTCCGCGGCGTCATTGACGCGACGCCGAGTTGTATCTGAGTCTTTGGTAAATTAACGATCATTTTTAAACATTAATGAAAGCACTTTGACAGTCAGCGAAACCACGGAGAGCATTTCCGCTGAGTTTAATTTTTTTATATATTCATCTATGACTTCAAAGAATAATTTCAGACAATCATAAAGTCTCTTTCTTTCACACTTTCAAATTCATCTAGATCACTCTAGGAACCCTGGCTGGAATCGCGAGTTACTCAACCTAACTGAGTTAATTAAATTCTCCCCCGTCGATCCGCGAGTGTAAACCATAGTGCGAGCAACAGGTGTAGTGTATTCTTCAGGGATTACAGCGAGGGAGAGGAGTAAGCATTTTTTTTATATTCGACGTCATCGAGCCAAGCTCAGGCGAACAGTTTCGTTGTATTCACCTGTGCTATAGCTACCTGTATTGTCTGCAGACCAACTCTCAATTATTACCTATCACAGGTGGGCTGGGCGAAACTAACTCCTTGAGCACGGGTCTGTACCTTTTTCTTTTCGCATTAATTTCATTGCCTTATCGTTAGTGTGTACAAAAAATAGTGCGACGTAAGGGAGAGCTATTGTCGATCTAAACAACAATAAGATTCATAAACCTTTGCTTGAAAATAAAATATAATAAACTTAAGCCGACCCCGACTCTCGAGGGTTGTCAAGAAGTGCTTTTACAGCCTCCTCGAATGATGAATTAGTCCCTCAGGCTAATCGCTGCCAAAATTGCGTAAAATCACGAATTTTTAAAAAAAAATTTAAATTAAATTCAAATAAAATAAAGGACGCTTGGGAAGTCGCCATTTTTACAGGGTTGTAAAGTGCTGTGTCTGTTCGTTTAGAGGGCGTGGGGAGTTGTTACGAGAGTGGCTTCGCGTCAAAGTTAATTACCAGCCTAATCAGTGGCGTAAAGTACGAGATAGTAGGTCCTAGGTCAAGGGCTAGTGGAACGCGCGAAACCGCGTAATCGTGAATCATCTAAATTGTGTCAAAATAATTTTTTCTCTTTAAATTATTTAAATTACAGTGAGCCATTGGGCATCCATTAGCATATCCTGCGCGTCTGTCGCCTAGCGGAGACGCGAGGAGCTTAGAGTCTGCTTTTGCGCAGTGGGAAGCTCCGCCTCCCTCTACGACGGATCTTGAAATCAACAAGAAGGTCCGCCATTTAAATTTTAGCATAGCGTCCTTTCAAAATTACTAAAACAAATTCTAAATCATTTAAATTCTTTTCGTTCTGGCTTTTCAATCATCGCAGATACAACTGCCACCTCCTAAATTAAAAGGTGTAGTATAAGCTCCACTAAGCAGTTGTCAAGGACTTAACGTTTCGCGGGGACAATAATCACCTGCTGCAGACACAGACACCTGTCAACTACCTGTCGAAGGTAGCTACCCGGTGCTTGGCCCATATTTAGTGACCCACTAACCGAGTTTCAAGCGTTATGTCCCCTTTTGCTATTGATCAGCTGTCTAGAATTCACAAATTATATTAGTTAAAGCAATTAGCCTTAGCAAATGTCATTAGCGCCCAAATAAATATAACAAATTAATAGTGTAAGCTATTCGGGACTCATATCGAGCTTAAGGTTTGAGAGTACAACTCGCTATCTCGCAAGTGCACGACTATAGCCCCCCTTCGTCGTACTACTTTCAGGTGCGCCAGGTAAAGGGTGTTAGCGTCCAGGTACGAAGGCCACGAAACCGTGAAACCTTGCCTGCACTTCATGCAAGTAGAGGCCGCGTATTTTTTGTGGTAAAGTGCGTTGCTCGTGCTTCCGTTCTCTTGTCTGTATTGTTTACGTATCTTAACGTTCGCTTGTTGCATAGAAGTGTACAGGTATTGCACCCACCACCTGTCACTCGTCCGTAGAATATATGCAGTATTAGAGATACCAAAAACCGCGACTCTGTATTAACTGATGTTAACTGTCATCGAGCGGCTCTGGTACCGTACCTAGGCGCGACTCACCTGGATCCTAAACTTCACCATAGAACGGCGAACAGGTGAAACCGAAGTTCAGTTACCGAGAGGTGAATTAGCTCCTAAGAATAGAACTTGCCCGGTTCCTTTTAATTTTTTTATTGTTCTTTATTATTGTTATTATTATTCATCCTTTAGGCCCTGATTCTAAATTTCAAATTCATAAGTTACAAGTAGGATAGGTACTTAGTTTAAATTCCTTAAAACCATAGGTGGAGCACCACGTTTTTTTTTTTTTTTTTTTCATTTTAGTAACGAACTAAGGGACTTCTTCTTGTACCTACTTATTTTATTATTTTATAGTTGTGTTGCCTGGCTCAGTTAGTGTTAATAATTTTAATTAATCACGGCAGGTACTTTAGGTTTTAAATCGTTGCGAAATCAAATCGGATATATCTAGGACTTTTAGAATTTTATTTTTAATTTTTAGGTTTTAGTTTTAGGGGAGGTTTTAATTTTTTTTACGTTTTTTGTTTTTTTTTTCTCCATTCAGTGGAATGCATTATTAATTAGAAATTTCTCGTAATTGTACATTATTATTGCTTCAATCACATTAATATAGTCCATATTCGAAGGTATACAATCCTTCAGCGGTTAGCTGTATATGTATATACCATTCAATTTTTTTTAATCTTTTTTTATTAATAATTTTTTTTTTATTATTTTATTATACATAATTTTTTTATTTCATTTATTTCCTTAATATTATTATTAAACTTATTTACACTCATACATTATTGCTCTTAATTAATTTAAAAACTCCGTCTCTTTCATTAAAGTAACTTTTATCACACCTCAATCCCAGCCAGAGGCAGGGCTTGGTAGGACTTTTAAGGTCTTTGGCATCACCCTCTAATGTGAGGATCTTAGTACTAGCCACCATAGTTGTGATAGGACTTGTTGTTGCTTGCTGGTACATCTGTACATGGACTATTAAGCGGAGATTAACCCCCAACGAATTACCTGGTGTTAGTTACTCTGTCATCTTACCGGGACAGTTTCCAAGTTCCAAGCGTAAAGTAGTCATCGTCAGGTGACAATCCGCTATAGCCCTGTCGGTCGGCCCGTCCACCTTTGAGGACCCCTGCGCAGGTCAGAATACCTAACAATTTAGAGTCTCGGGCGCAGTAGCCCCATTCGCGGGAAGAACGACGAACACTAACTCTCTGAGAGCCAGGTAGATTTAAGCCTGGTTACGGTGTTCGTCGCGTTGTTACTTTTTTCTTTTTCTCTGACCTGAGGCATCCTCACTGGCTGCGCTTAACGCGCCGACTTTCGTGATTGAAGGATAGGGCGACTTTCATGATTGAAGGATAGGGGGTTGGTCCTCCGTCCTCCACGGACCTCACTGCCCCGAAGCTCACCAGAACCTAACCCTGAGAGGTCGGCAGTAGCTGCGTGATACGCATAGGTAGGTAGGCGCTGGCGCCCGACTTCCATTACATAAATTTGTGACCTCCTACCGCTCAATCCGGGGTCTTCCCCAGGACTGGCCGCCCCTATTTCTCCCCCGCACGCAGCAATCTCGTCGACAAAGACACCCCTGTATCTTTTTTATTTGTGGTCTAATTAATTTCAAATTTTTACCAGCCATACAACTCCATAAGGTGACTTTATTCAACACATAAATAACACCAGGAAAAAGGTTATTATAATGGCAATTTTAGGGAAAATAGGCAAAATTATTATAATAAAAATACAGCTAATAGGTATAATAACTATAAAAAGAATCATTATAATAACGATAAAACGAATAGTTATTACGCAAACAGGAATAATCAGTCGAACAGGCAAAAAGAAACGGAAAATTATGATCCAAAAAACTACAGTGCATCGGCCTCAGAACAAAATGAAATAAAGACGGCAGTGCAGATGCACAATCAACCGTCAAATCAAATTTAATAAAATCAAAAATAATAGCGAAAACCTCGGCAACGAAATATCAACATATGAGAGAATATATTGACACGGATGATGACAAAACATATACGAGTAATTTACCATTTATGAATGTAATTACTGAAAATATTAATATAAAGGCATTAGTGAACACGGGAGCTGAATTAAGCTTAATTAATGAAAACTTTGTAAGTGCACATAATGATAATTTCAAAAATAAATCTTTAAGAATTTCAAAAATAAAATTAACAAATATAAGCGGAAAGAAGATAGCAGAATGCGGGAAATTGATACATTCTAAGTTTATCGTACAAGATGAACAATTTGAAGGGGAATTTGTAATAGTTGAAAACATGAATTTTAATATAATAATCGGAGAAGATATTTTAACGAAGTTAAGGGCTAAAATTAACATGGGAAAGCGTCTCATGCAATTAAAAGGTACAATGATACCAATATGCGGTAATAATAAGGGTGAAATAATATCCAAGTGCGGTAATAATAAGGTTGAAATAATACCCAAGTGCGGTAATAATAAGGGTGAAAGAATACCCGATTGCGGAAATAAAAAGAGTGAAATAAGACTCAAATGCGGTAATAAAAAGGGTGAAATAATACCCAGTTGCGGAAATAAATTTGCGGAAAATGGCGAACTAGCCAATATTCATACATTTGAAATGAAGTCTACGTATGAAATAAATGAGCCCGAAAACTATAATTTAAATTGTCCTCCAGAATATGAAACTATGATAAAAAATATATTAAATAATTATAATTCCCTTAAAAAGTATGAATCGCGGATAGCTCAGGCTATGTACACAAAGTAATTTTGGATCAAACAGATCCATTCAGAAGTAAATGTTATCCAATTCCATATAATCCAACAGCGCAAGTAAAATATTAAATAGACAATATGTCACAGGGGAATATCATTCAGTCAGCGAAAATAAATTATATAAATCCGTTGGTTATTGTGAAAAAGAAAAACGGTACAATAAGGTTATATTTAGATTCACGTATAATAACTGAAATGGTTAAAAAGCGTATTATTAAAAATCCTCAAAGGTATTTAACCAGAGAAAAAGATGGAATTACAAAAAAAAAGGTCAAATTTAAAAAGGGTGACTTATTTATAGTCAAAAGTTTAAAATAAACAAACATTATGAATATCACATATGATTTACAAGTATCAATAAATTATTTAAAGCTTAAAAATGTATTTAACTTGGGGGGGGGGATATTATGATGTCCATAATATTATATTTATTTAGTTATAACAATAAGAAAACGTATTTATATCAAATAAACTTTGTATTGTTTGCAACCAATATTACAACATTTACATTCATGTTTAAATATATAAGGAAATGTAGATAAATCAAATAAATTTAAATGTATTGTACCAAATAAGTATTCTGATTCGATAAAAAGTTAACTATCAGAACATTCGTAGAAAGGACTAAAAGTGAAACGAAACCATAGAATCAAATCTGAAGATTTTCATAAAGTAAAACCAAGCAACTTAAAACATTTTAATTAAGTAAACTAGTGCTTCGCTAAAAGGTTTTCTTAATCAATTAAAAGGACATTTCGGTAAAGATATAGACTTTTGAGCTGAAATAGGCAAATCGGGTTTGCAAATTTTAGCTGTGAATAAAGTAAATATACAACTCGAACTGTATACAGTAAAGAATTTACAGCAGCAGTTTTATTTACAATGAAAGACAGTTATGAACTGAAGTTAAATCTTAAAAGAAATCATTGTAAAAATGATATAAATTGAATTATTTTCGTTAATGTAATAGTTAGTATATAAATGTTTAACTTTGATCATTAACCTGTTTTAGGAAACTTTATGTAATTAAGTAATTTTAAGAATCTTTGTTGAATTGAAAATTTTATTATCAGATTAAAATATTTTAAATCATTTAGGGCAAGACCCATATCAAAAGATAGATTATAAAATATAGAATTTTATTATAATAAATCTTGTAATTGAAAAGTATTCCTCAAGAGAATTATTTGCTTTTCAATTTTAAAAAGTCACTTAAATGTCAATTTAAGTAGGCATAATGTACCAATTAACATCAAATTTTGATATTTTATTCAAAATGGACGAAATCTGGACAGTCTCTAGTCTCTTTCCAATCGTCTCTGAAGGCAGTCGATGACACATTTTAATATAACCTAAAAATATTGAATACTGATATGTCAAAATAAAAAATTAAGGTTAAACTTCAAGATATAATCATGAAATTATATAATCAAATCTGATGGTAAAAAGTCCAATAATTGTCCATATGTAAAATTAAAAGAAGAGAACATAAAATTTTAAATTAAATATCACTTAATAAAAACTGGAAGAAGGTAAATTTAATAATAATTTAAATTATTAAATAGACATTGAAACTAACGTCAAGTAAGAACAAATATTCACTGATGTCAAAATATTCAAGAAGATAATTTCAAGAGGAAATTTAAAAGGTGCCAACTATACCAGAACTACAAATAAAATAAAAGTAAGCTTATTAAAATTCAAATAAGTCACGAGCATTTGTCAAATAAATTATTATTTTCAAATTTTTAGGTTAAATTATTTTTGTTATAAGGTTTCCTAAACCAATTTTATATTTGTTGTTTAATATATTGTTACTAATCTACATTTCTTTATTTATTTAAACCCTGAATTGAACAAAATTGAATTAAACTGAAACTGCTCCTGAGATTTGAGTAACTGAATGCAGGTATAGCAGATATTCATGAATTAAATAAAATTTGGTAATATATATATATATATATATATATATATATATATATATATATATATATATATATATATATATATATATATATATATATATATATATATATATATATATATTCGAAGAATCGAAGAAGTTTTTTAAAATAACATTTGAAATAAAATACATGTTATTATTATTTGATTGATAAAATTGTTATTATGTTTTTTGTTTTTTCTTCTTTTTCCTTAGTTACTTGAGCTTGAGGTGTGACTTATATTTACCCAGCAAGTGAACTGATCGCCACACTACTCCCCCGCTAAGAAAAAGATCAGTCAGCCATTCAATTCGTCGATAGCAAAACGAACTTTCTTAATCAACGGTGGAGTGACATTGCATTTGTCAGATAATAAATATGCTGGTTTAATCCTGTCAATATTTACCGTGACGGCTTTAGTTCCTTTAACAAAAGTAACCAACTTATCTGTACGGGACAACACTTTAAAAGGTCCATCATACAGTGGAGTGAAAATTTTTTTAAAACGTTCTTTCCGAACGAAAATAAAACTACAATTCGAGATGTCTGGACTGACAAATGATTTGTAATTAACGTGGTGAACGGGTGGAATGAACGTTAAATTATTAAATGAAGTACGTAATTTAGTAATAAAATAAGGAATATCCGGACAAGTATATGATTTAATAAAAAATTCACCAGGTATTCGTAAAGTTTGACCAAAAACGAGTTCTGCGGAGGAACATTGCAAATCGTTTTTAGGGATGGTCCTGAGAGCTAATAGTATGATAGGAAGTTCATCTACCCAATGTGGTGTAGAAGTCTTAGCTCTCAGAGCAGTTTAAAAAGATTTATTAAACCTTTCAATCATTCCTTTCGAGGAAGGATGATATGGTGTCGTACGAATTCTATGAAATCCCAGAAATTTTGAAAAATCTTTGAACAGTTTTGATTCAAATTGAACGCCTTGGTCGGTTGTCACTGTGACAGGGACACCGAATCGACAAACATAATTCTGAAATAACATACGCGCTACAGTTTCTGCAGTAATATCCTGAAGTGGGTAAGCTTCGGGCCATCCAGTAAAACGCTCGATCACAGTAAGAATATAAGAACAACCTTTAGAAGGAGGTAATGGTCCTATTAAATCTATATGTATGTGGTCGAATCGTCCTTTAGGTATATCGAAGTTAGCAATCGGGCTCCTCGTATGTCTTGTCACTTTATTAGTTTGACAGCTAATACAAGTTTTTGCCCAGAGATTACAATCTGAAGTCATTTTAGGCCAAAAATAATTTTTAGAAACTAATGTTCTAGTCGCTTTGATACCAGGGTGAGACAAACCATGAAATATATCAAAAATTGTCCGTCTATAAACGATAGGAACATAAGGACGAAGTTTAGGGCGGGAAACGTCATACCAAATGGTAAACGAAAAAAAAATCCGCGGAAATAAAATCCTGGAAAAAAAAGCCGAAGGAAATAAAAGCCACGGAAAAAAGAGCCGAGAAAAATAAAGCCGCGGAAGAAAAGGCTGCTTTACAGAAAACAAGGTTTCTTTCACTTCGACGAATCTAGGAAAAAAAATCCGCGGAAAAAAAAGCCGAGGAAAAAAAAACCTAAACTCTGCGACAAAACGGAGTAGCGAGTTTTCTAACTACATCTCGTCTGCAAGTTTGTGATAGAGCATTGTGATTGGCGTATGTTCGGTATACTGTACAGAATGTGAAAAGTGATGAGATCCGCGACTGGTGGGGAGTGGGTTAACATTTCGAATTGTTAATTATTTAAAAAAAATACAAGTAAACTAAATAAAAAAAAAACAAGTCAAAAACAAATTATTTTCGAATATACAGGGCGAGCCAAAACGAAATTACAGGATCAAGTGCCTTCTTTTTAAATGCGATGACTGACTCGAGCTGCGCTCCGGCAAGGTTTTAGAAGAGCGCACCATTAAGAAAAGATATGAAAACAAGTACATATCTAACAGCAGCAGTGGCCGATTTTGGTTGGAAAGTTACTGAAATTGGATGTTATCGGCCTGGCGATATTCCTTGTGATTCTGGGGAGGTGCTCACCACAGTGAGGTGTTCATAACAGTACATCGAAATCTTTACCACCATGCAAATGTTTTTAGCAGACAATGAGAAGTCTGAAAATATTAGAGATTCTTATAGTGATGTAGAATATGATATTGATGATAAAGATGAATATTAGCTAATAATTTGAACTGAATCTTTAAGTCTGAAAGAGTTTCCATCAACGATATTTATTCTAAAATGAAATAAATATGTTATGTTACCGATAAAGAAATAAAACAAATATGTTAGTTATTCCTCATATATAATTAGCTTTTATTTGTTGCCCATGTCTAATTTGTAATGTACAATACAGTTTTTCGCCATTTAGGATTCAATATGGCACTCATTTCACCTGATTTTATTGAATGAACACTATGAAATGTTATTTGTTATAGCAAGTGTGGAAACTAACTAAACTTTCTAAAAACGACGATTTTTTTTCACATAATTAACAATTATAAATATTAACCTCTAACCTATGACTTAAAAATCACTCTCTTAAAGAAGCTCCTTGTACGAGTCTTTACCGTTGCCATAATTCTATATTTGCATATCTTGTCTCATCGTTCATAAGTTTTTAACGTAGCTTTGCTATCAGCAGTTTTCTACGCGGTTTTTTTTTCCGCGGCTTTTTTTTCCTCGGATTTTATTTCCGCGGATTTTTTTTCCATTCCCAGGTTCGCATCTGTTTACATATTTGTTGTTTTTTTGTGTCAATGTGTTTTGTGCAAAATGGCTTTTTTATCCGCGGATTTTTTTTCCCCGGCTTTCTTTTCCTTCGGCTTTTTTTTCCAAGTTTTTTTTTCCGAGAATTTTTTTTCCACGGCTTTTTTTCCTAGATTCCACCAAATAAACTTGTCAGAAAGTGGAATTCTAATTTTCTTTAAATGAAAAGTTCTCTTCGTGTTCGATGAAGTATCTGATAATAAAAATTTAAGGTCAGAATCATCTTTCTGAGCTTCGCTCAATAAATTTAAGTCAAAGTTAATATCAACTAGGTTAGACTTTTGGGTAACAATTGGGGAAATGCATTGTTGTAAAGAAGACGTATCATGCTCACGCGATAAGGTGTCTGCAACAATGTTATTTTTCCCTTTGATCTGTCGGATTTCACAGGCAAATTGAGCAATGAATTCTAAATGTCTAATTTGCCTGGGAGATATTTCAGTTTTAGTGAATAATGCTTTGACCAAAGGTATATGGTCAGTAAAGCAAATAAATGTGCGACCTTCAAGTAAAAATCTGAAATGTTTAATCGCTGGAAATAAAGAAAGAAGTTCCTTGTCAAAGGAACTGTATTTTGTCTGTGCTAAGTAAGCTTTCGTGAGAAGAAGGCTAATGGGGCAAGTACACCTTCGTCATCGCGCTGCCCCCATAGAGACATTAGTACAATCAACAGTCAGCGATAAAAACGAGATATCATCACAACGTGGATGTGCTAAAAAGGTTGCGCCAGCTATAGCAGCTTTGGCTTTGGAAAAACTGTCAAGACAGTCGGTAGGCCAATCACTTATTATTTTAATTTTATCATGCAGTAATCTAGTACAAAGTGCATGTAAAGGAATTAAGATTTCAGCGAAAGAAGGTATGAAACGATGATAAAAGTTAACCATACCTATGAAACGCCGAAGTTGTTTGACTGTAGTAGGTAAGGGAAAATTATTTATGACATCAACACGTTCAGAAGAAGGTAAAATACCGGCTGAAGAAATATTGTGTCCTAAAAATGTCAAATGACTGACACCTAATATGCATTTTGACGGTTTAATATTTATGCCGTACAATTCTAACCTCTGAAAAACAAGTTTCAAGTGCTCTAAATGTTCCGAACTAGATTTACTTGCAATCAGGATGTCATCTAAATAGACGAAAATGAAGGGTAAACCTACCAAAACTTCGTTCATGAAACGTTGGAAAGTTTGACCGGCGTTACGTAAGCCGAAAGGCATACGCCCAAATTCAAACAAACCGAAAGGAGTAGTAATCGCTGTTTTAAAAACGTCACTTTTTACGACAGGTATTTGGTGATAAGCACGTACCAAATCTATTTTTGAAAAAATAACACATTTATACAACTGCGAGTTAAAGTCATGGAGGTGGGGCAACGGGTATCTGTCAGGAACAGTAATTGGATTTAGACGACGATAGTCTCCACAAGGCCTCCAGTCGCAGAAGAAGAAGGTACACAAATACTTAATTCTACCATAGAACTGAATTGATCCTGAGCTATCTTGAATTTAATGCTATCCAACCTACGTGGGCGTGAGAAAGGTAAATGACCTTCTGTAACAATATGATGCTCAACGGAATGTTTAACGGGAATGTTTAATGGGCTCTGGGCTAGTCATTTAAAAAAGGTAGTTGTCAATTTATCTGTTTATTTAATAAGCAATTTCTAATTAACAATCGCCGAATGTATTTATATTTTTTTAGATAGAAAAAAATAACCGAAACAACCGTATACAAAGTTTTTTCCAAAGTATGTATTTATATAAATAAAATTAAAATTTTTTTGCAGTTTACTTTAAGTCAAAAAGCGTACATATTGCACATAAAGTATATTTTAGTTTCAATTCGATATGTACCTAGCTTTTTTGTTGATAGTGTTTAAGTAATTCAACAATTTTTACTTTTATTTCTCTCATAATATTAATTAGGTAGGTCACTCAAACAACATGTTATATTTAGAATAATAAAGTTGATATAAAAGTCATACAATTTTGTTAATATTTTCGCGCAATTTGTTTGAATGTACATGACCGTGATTTTTGATTCGTTGTATCTAGCAATTCGTTAAAAAATGAGTTTCTAGAAATATATTGAAAATTACGAATGTCAAAACTGTTATTTGTACGACTTGAAACAATAAATTAAATTTCAGATTAGTCTCGTTCAAAGATTGTTCGAGATATGATTTTTTTAAGGTTTTGTATTTTTTCGTCCCTTTCTAAATGTCAAATTTAAACATGTATTTTTCGTGAATAACTTAAAAACCTAAGGGTCTAAAGTTGGTTATTATAACGTGGAAAGGTAATTCAATTTAATACATTTTGGTTGCAAGATTTGACCCAAACATACTAACTACCATACAAAGCTTTTAAAATGAAGTTAAATAGAAGATTTTCAAAATTAAGTTTCTGGACTGTCACTAGCCTGCTTTATTTGTTTTTCCCTATTTACTCTATTTAACTCACAAACCTTCACCGGAATTAGCGCAAGACCTAATCTAGTTCCAGATCTCGTCATGGAACATATGTGTACCAAAGAAGACAGTATCTTAGACCATTGCGAAGAAAACGTGCGCACAAAAAAGTTACAGACCGACACACAGACAGAACTTTTTTCTCTCAAATTTCTCGGCGTTTTATGACATTTATTATTTCAACAAAAAACATTTTGAATTTTTCTTTACGATTACTATACAGAGTGCTCCACTTAAAATTCCCGAGGCTTGTAACTTTCTTATTTTTTAAGCGACGACCATGTTGGGCACATCAAATTGTAGATATTTTTAAGGCATTTAAATATGTGTACAGAGTGATTTAAAAAAAAAATTAGAAAGAAATGTTAAGAAAAAAACTTAACTTCCTTGAATATTTGTTTACCTCATCCTGTACATTTAATTAGCTTCAATTTATATTATTAGTCATATTCGTAATTCTTTTTGGTTTTAAAGAGAGTAATTAAAAACACTCCTTCCGATTCCAAACTGATTTTTTTAAAATAACTTAAAAATTTAAGTAATAATTTTATGCTTTATTTGTAAAAGACAGATCACAAACAATCCTCAACGTAACAAAACAGCAACAAGAAACAAAAGAAATAAATATTTTTAAAAACAAACTTTATTAAAAATGTACTAAAAATTTTTTTA
Organism: Rutpela maculata; assembly: GCA_936432065.2. NCBI lineage: Eukaryota > Metazoa > Arthropoda > Insecta > Coleoptera > Cerambycidae > Rutpela > Rutpela maculata. Next base: position 149,065,677 of record OW386286.2, read on the forward strand.
ATAACATAAATTGAAGCTAATTAAAACTTTTATAAGAAAACATTAACGTTTCATGTACAAGGTGAGGTAAAAAAATATTCAAAGAAATTATGTTTCCTTTCTTAACAAATTTTTTCAAAAATTTTTTTTTAAATCTCTGTTTTATGTTTAAAGGCTTTAAAAATGTCTACAATTTGATGTTCCCAACAAGGTCATCGCTTCAAAAATAAAAAAGTTACCAGTCTGGGCAGTTTTAAGTGGCGCACACTGTACATCCTTTCACTCCACTACGTGGATGTGGAAGTAATAAATCAAATGGAATATGTTTTCATTGAAAATAATTTATGTTTTTATCCGAATTTGTTATAAATAAGAAAGAAGAAATGAAATGTTTTATATTTCTATTGTGAAATATAGTTCATTTAGTTATCCTTAAAATAAAATTATGGAAAAAACATTTTATAATTATTGTAAAAAATGTTTTGTAAGACATACAAAGAACAATGTTAGTGTGGTTTCTTTAAGTATACTACAGTTAAACAATCACGGATGAATTCTCTTTTTTACTGTTTTGTTTTACTTTCAAATCCACGTAGTGGAGTGGAAGTATAGTTATCGTAAAACAAATTCAAACATTTTTTTTTGTTGAAATGGGCTTAGAATGTCATAAAACGTCAAGATTTTAAATTTGAGCGAAACAAAATTTCTGCCCGTAACTTTTTTGTGCGCACGTTTTCTCAGAAACGGTTTAAGATATTGACTTGAGATTCGGTACACATTGACGAGATCTGGAACTAGATTATATTTTGCGCTAATTCCGGAGGGGGGGGGGGTTAAATGGGGGTAAATAGGGGAAAATGAGTAAAGCAAGCTGGTAAGAATACAGAAATTTGGGATTTGGCATATAAATATACCTACTAGAAGCCAAGGCCTCAGATTTTTTTATAATATTTTACACTACTATGAAGGAAAATACCTGTTGCAAAACTTAAGGCATGTTCAAATTTATTAACATTTAACATTACAAATTGTGTTTTTATAATAGGAAATGTTTCTTTTTGTTTAAAATACACTTTTAGATGTATCAATAAACCCTCATATCATAATATTTTAGCTTTATTAAATCAGTATTTATAACTACTTAATAGATTTCGCACAATTTGTATCTCAATCTGGAACATTGGATGATTTGAGTCGTAAATTTTTCTTCCACATCTAAATAGTGGATTGGGGGTATAGTAATCGTAAAAAACTTCAGTTTTTTTTTTTGTTGAAATAGGTTTAAAATGTCATGAAATATCGAGATTTTAAATTTGAGAGCAAAAAATGGTATATATCGGTCTGTCTGTCTGTATTATTTGTACGCACGTTTCCTGTGGGACGCCATTGGCCAATCTAGGTGGACAAAATTAATAAGCCTAATAAAGTGAATGTAAATGAGGGCAATGAACAAATAAGGAGTGAAATAGTGAATTTAATAATAATAATAATGAAAATTAATAATAATAATAATAATAATAATAATAATAATAATAATAATAATAATAATAATAATAATAATAATAATGCCTAGGTGGGGTGAGGCGCACACTGCTTTCGGAATTGAAGACGATACCGGCATGCCGAAATTCGGCAGAAATCTTAGCCGGAAGAATGCAGAAGGCCGTTATCCTTGGCTCGTTACGCCTGCTCAGAGCACACGATTCGCGGACCCGGTGACCACTGACCCTACGGCGTAGGGAGTGGTCTCTGGTATTACCAGCGTACCCTCTCTGGCATCGGAGACAGAGAGAAGGGCGACTGGCTTCACAAAAAAAAAAAAAAAAAAAAAAAATAATAATAATAATAATAATTGCAAGGAACAGCTAATCATAGACTCCGTAATCATGAAACAGGCCCAGGTGAAAAGGCGAAATATTCATACCTGCTACATCGACTATTCCAAGGCATTCGATTCCGTTCCACATAACTGGCTGCTAAAAGTACTGGAAATGTATAACATATCTCCGGATGTAAGGAATCTGCTTGCCAAGTAAGGGACTGCCTAAGATTCAGCCATTTACTTTTTGTTGACGACCTGAAACTATACGCTGAAACCGAAGAACACCTAGAGACATTAATCGGCACCACGAAACTCTTCAGCAATTCAATAAAAATGAATTTCGGCCTCGAGAAATGTGCCACCGTACATGTAATAAAAGGCTCCCTACAACAACGGTTAGGGGATATTTTAGAAATCAGTGCACTGCACCCAGATGACACATACAAGTACTTGGGAATACAACAAAACCTAGGCATCTCACATACAGCCATAAAAGAAGAATTTAAGAGAAAATACAGATATAGACTCACCAAACTTCTCAATACGAAATTAAATGCAAAAAATCTTATCTCCGCTATTAACACCTGGGCAACACCTACACTCATTTATTCTTTTGGGATCGTTAAATGGAGTGAAGTGGATCTAGATGAACTTGATAGAATGACCAGGCGTTTATTAAATAAATTTAGATACCTACACCGAAACTCAGCAGTTGAACGTCTATACCTAGCGAGAAAAGATGGAGGCAGAGGCCTACTAAACCTAAAATGTCTGTGCAGATCGCAGGAGAGTAAAATCAGAAAATATATGAAGGAACATCAACACCCTAACATCAAAAAAATAGTCAGCCTAGACGACGCATTTACTCCACTTAAACTTTCCTCTCCCGATCCTGTCGCCCCTCTAGAAGATAGGACATCAAGGCTCGCTTCATGGTGCGAGAAGTCCCTCCATGGAAGCTGATTATATAGATAGAATGTCATCTCTATCTCATCTAAAAAAAGGATACTTACATCCAGAGACTGAAGGTTTCATTACCGCAATACAAGATAAAGTAATAAAAACAAAAAACTACGAGAGAAATATCCTAAAACTGAACGTCATTGATAAGTGCAGAAGGTGTAACCAACCAGGGGAAACTATAGAGCACATTACGAGCGGCTGCCCAGCATTATCAGATACAGAATACTTAGGCAGACACAACCAGGTGGCCAAAATCATCCATTCCCACCTAGCTTCAAAATATGGCCTAATCCAGAACGTACAGCCATATTACAAGTACACGCCAGTCCCAGTTCTTGAGTCCAACGATACAATTCTATATTGGGACAGACAGATAATAACTGACAAAACAGTGGACTTCAATAGACCAGACATGGTACTAATCGACAAACAAAATAAAAAAGCATGGATTATCGACGTAGCAGTTCCGCTCACACATAACCTACAAAAAACAGAACAACATAAACTACAAAAATATATAAATGTCGCTATTGAAATTAAAAGACTCTGGAAGCTTAACGAAGCCATAATAGTTCCGCTCGTGATATCAGTAGACGGAGTTCTTACTAAAAATTTACAGCCAAAACTTACCATCCTCGAATTACCCACTTATCTAGTCTCCATCATGCAGAAAGCCGTTATACTACAGACATGCCAAATAGTACGAAAATTTCTATCGTACTAGTCGCAGTTGGCCGAAGTGAATTCTTCTCCAACTGGGATAATGTTTTTTAAATAAAAGTCCGGTATAAACTGAGAAAAAAAAAGAATAATAATAATAAAGCATGTTATTAAAAATGGCCTTATCGAAGATGACAGGTGCAGAAGATGTGGTGAAAAGGCGGAAACTATACAACATATTACTGGTGCATGTAGCCATCTAGCACAAAATGATTATCTCCACCGACACAATCAGGCTACAAATATAATACACCAGAACCTAGCCATCAAGCATAACCTGATTGAAAACAGCTTACCTTATTACAAATACAAACATACAAACCTGAGCCTGTGCTAGAGTCTGATAGGTTCAAACTCTACTACGACAGATCTATCATTACGGACCGAACCATCCACAATAACAGACCTGATATAGTCCTTCAAGACAAAACAGAAAAAACCGCCTACTTAATAGATATCGCTGTCCCAAACACTAACAACGTCCAAAAAACAATAGCAGCAAAACATCAAAAGTACAACGAATTGGTGGAAGAGATAAAACGGATGTGGAGTATGGAAAACGTATATATAGTACCCATTGTACTGTCAACCACCGGCGTCATCCCTATGAGTTTACACGAAAATATTTAAAAAATAGGGTTACACAAGAATACTTACATAACCTTACAAAAAGCTGTGATTCTAGGAACAACAAGAATAGTTCGTAAGTTCTTGAATCAAGCATGAGAGTGCTTGGCTTAGCCCGTACCTCATGAAAAATTGCCAGCATAGAAAGAGCTGAGAACAACAGAGAAATAATAATAATAATAAATAAGCAGGAGGGGCTCCCTTACATCCAACTAGCCTTTGGTGAGTAGCGACACCACTTACTCCAGCCACGGGTGCAAAATCCGGACCGACAGTGCTAGCGCACCCGGGAGGGGAAAGAGACTTCCCCTCTGGTGTCGGCCGTGGGCTTGTTAGGCTAACCACCTAACAAGCTGAAATCTTCTGGTTCCAGGCCACAGAAGACAGGGCCCCCACAATCGACCCCATCCGGATGGGGGTCACAGGCAAGGTGGTGGGGCCCAACCGGACGGATTGCCTGACAATAACGACCGCGAGACACATGGACGCTTTGAGTGGACAGATGAGCTGAGGAATGATCTTCTGCTGTGCTACGAAAGCAGTGAGCCCGCACGAAGGGGGTACATGGCGCGAATGCATGCTCTGTGGTGTGAAAGACATCCGGAGCACAGCGCCTTCACGCCGCAAAATCTGCGTGATTATGTATCCCACCTTCGTAGCAGGGGCTACGTGAGAGCTGTTCCTCAGCTGGTAAATGAGGCGGTTGAAGAGCCGCTGAATGAACTGGTTGAGGAGGCAGTTCTAGACGTTCCACTAACACCAGAGGGCCTCAACACAAGAAGGGGGTTACACTACATCAGACCCCCCAGATCAGAAGACCTAGCCAGAGTGGATGCTGAACTTCGTGAAGCGATACCAGAAGGGGCTGACATTTGGCGCATAAATGTGCCGTATACGCTGCTGCACAGCGCTTAACCCCAGGGGAGAGGCGGAACACTGCCTCCCCACAGGAGAGAGCGGAGTGGCGTATACATAAGATGGAAGCCAAGATCCGGTCGGCGAGCATCCAACAACATGCATCCCGTATCCAATGTGTGATGGACTATATGGCGACCAATAAGACATTCACGCTTAAGGTTAGGCGCATAGCCGCCAATTTAAGACGCGTCCATCACACACTGAATGGGGCAGTGCTGCGAACCACCAAGCAGCACTGCCTTGATCGGATACGGATGCTAGTGACTTGTAAAAAGTAACTAGTGAGGCGGGCGAGGGGGCTGGCGGAAAACAATCTATTCCGCAAAAAGCCCCCGCGCCTTTTCAAACCGCCTCAGCGTGTTGTAGAGAATCCGCCGACTGTAGATCAGGTGGAAAACTTCTGGAAAACGCTCTACGGACAGAAGCTCCCACTCAACAGAGACACTCCAGCCCTGGCACACTTTGAAGCCTTTTGCCAAAGGTTTCAACAAGCAAACGAGGTGTGCCAACCGATAACCCCAGCAGAGGTTCGAAGAGCTCTTGAGGGCTCTAAGAACTTTGCTGCTCCAGGTCCCGATGGGATAAATAACTTTTGGTGGAAAAAGTTTTCCAGTACCCACCACCATTTGGCCAGAATTTTTAATTCATGGCTAAATGGGGAGCAGCAAATTCCTTCTTGGGTTGTCGAGGGGCGGACAGTGCTGATCCCGAAGAACGGAGATTTGTCTAACCCAAAAAATGACCGGCCGATAACTTGCTTAAACGCATGCTACAAGTTGTTTACACGCATCTTGTACATGCGGGTGCTCCAAGCAGTTGAACGGGTTTACGAACGGATATATGAGCAACGAGGGTCAAAGAGAGGTGTCGCTGGCTGCTAGGAGAACCTGCTGATCGACAGATGTATCACGCAGGACTCCGTGCAGTATAAGCGTAACCTCTCTATGGCCTGGATCGACTACCGCAAGGCATTTGATATGACATCCCATGTGCTTATTGTCCACTTGCTCAGATGTCTTGCGGTGCCAGGTCCCGTAGTGAGATGTATCGAAGAACTCATGCTGCTCTGGAGGACTCGCTTTACCATAACATCAGGTAACAGCAGAGTCCAGACAGAGCCGGTATTGTTCAGAAGGGGAGTATTTCAGGGAGATTCCCTAAGCCCCCTTCTGTTTTGCATCTCACTACTACCATTATCCGTTTCGCTTCGAAATACCCGTGGATACAACTGCGGTACCCCCGGCGACAGGAGGCATAAGGTCACCCATCTATTTTACATGGATGACCTTAAACTTTATGCCTCCGGAGAGAGGGATTTACGCCAGTCCCTCAGGGTGGTACAGGAGTACACGCAGGCTGTCGGCATGGAATTTGGGTTGGACAAGTGTGCACTAGTCCACCTCAAGAGAGGATGATGTGGTGACTACGGAGAGGATGCGCAGCTTGTGGACGGAAGCATCTTACATCATTTAGATGCCGGAGAGTCGTACACTTACTTGGGTGTCGAGCAACGCTCCACCCAAGAAGTGAGTATAGTAAAAAACGCTCTCCGCGGCAAGTATCAGCACCGACTCCGACAGATCTGGTCTTCAGAACTGTCGGGGAAGAACAAGGTGTCTGCTACCAATATGCTTGCCGTTCCGATACTCCTCTACTCCTTCGGAGTAATTAAATGGAATCAAGAGGAGCTGCGTCAACTCGATGTAGGAACCCGAAAAAAGATGCATCTCTATAGGAGTTTGCACCCTAAATCGTCCGTTCCACGGTTATATCTCCCACGACATCGGGGAGGCCGTGGACTCTTGAGTTTGGAGAGTCTCCATAACAGAATGGTTCTGGATGGAGCCTGTAAGGTCATAAGGAGTTCGGATCCCCTCCTCTGCATGGTCCGAGACCATGAAAGTGCAGGAGTAGGAGCCTTTTTGTTCAAGGCAGCACGCAGAGCCGCCGATGAACTCGGTCTGGTCTTCGACGCTGAGCGGGTTAACCAAGACTCTGTCACCGAGTTGGAACCTGCTCGGCAAAAAGCCCAAGTCAAAGCTGCTGAAATTGATCTATTTCTGCAGCGACACTCGGATAAGCCATTGCACGGCGTCTTCTATAAAAATATAGAAGACCGCGGCTTATCCGAAAGGCTGACCTTTGCTTTCTTAAGGTCAGCCGGGCTGAAGTCTGAGACCGAGGGATTCATAATGGCGTGCCAGGATGGTGTATTCAACACACTCGTCTATCGAAGTCGTGTCATGGGTATAGAGGTCCCTGATGTCAGCTGCAGGACCTGCCACAGGGCGCCGGAGACATTAATGCATTTGCTGTCGGCTTGTCCAGTATATGCAGTCTCGGCCTATATTCAGAGGCACGACGCAGCATTACGAGTGCTTTATTATCACTTAAGGCACTCGTATGGGATAGACGAGACACCAGTGCTGCCTTACGCTCCGGGGGATATTGAGTCCGTTGTGGGAAATGAGAAGTGTCTAATTTATTGGAACTACTCGTTTCCCACCGTCAGGCAAATACAAGCTAATAAGCCTGACATGGTACTCCTCGACCACCAACTCAAGACAATGTTTGTCGTGGAGTTCTCGGCTCCCGCGGAGAATAACATTGTCTTGAAGGAGGAGGAAAAACGGACGAAATATCGAGATTTGCTCTTCGAGCTCCGCAGGCTTTACCCAGGCCATACTGTTAAGCTAGTGGTCCTGATCATAGGAGCCCTCGGTGGAACGAGACACACACTGCTTTCAGAACTAAAGATCATACCGGCATGCCGAAATTCGGCAAAGATCTTAGCCGGCAGGATGCAGAAGGCCATTATCCTCGGCTCATTACGTCTACTCAGGGCACACGATTCTCTGACCCAGTAGTCACTCACCCCACGGACGTGGGGAGTGGCTGCCGGTACTACCAGCTCCCCTCTGTGAGTGTCGGAGCCATAGAGTATAAAGGGTGACTGGCTTTTATAAACTAAAAAAAAAATAATAATAATAATAATAATAATAATGCTGCTCCGGGTCCAGACGGCATAAACAACTGGTGGTGGAAGAAATTCCCTTCCACCCACCGCCATCTGGCCCGAGTTTTCAACTCATGGTTGAACGAGGGGCAGCCGATTCCGGACTGGTTTGCCGAGGGGCGTACTGTACTGATCCCCAAAAAGGGAGATCTGTCCAACCCGAAGAATTATAGACCGATCACCTGCCTCAATTCCTGCTACAAGATATTTACACGTATCGTGTATGCCAGGACATTGAGGTCAGTTGAGCCGGTCTACCGACAGATACACGAACAGCGTGGTGGCAAGAAAGGTGTGGCAGGCTGCAAAGAGAACCTATTGATAGACCGCTGTATTACACAGGATTCTGTGCAATACAAGCGTAATCTATCAATGGCGTGGATTGATTACCGCAAGGCATTTGATACAACATCTCATGCACTATTATTACACTTGCTGCAATGCCTTGTGGTACCTGCCCCACTAGAGAGATGCATCGAACAACTGATGCCACTCTGGAGAACCCGCTTTACCATAACATCTGGTGCTCAGCGGGTATCAACAGAGTTGGTAACTTTTAGGAGAGGAGTTTTCCAGGTCTCCTATTTTGCATCTCACTGCTGCCGTTATCTGTCAGGCTCCGCCAAACCCGCGGGTACCAATGTGGCCCACCCAGCAATCGGAGGCATAAGGTCACCCATCTATTTTATATGGATGACCTAAAACTTTATGCCTCCGGAGAGTGCGAACTCCAGAACTCTCTAAGGGTGGTCCAAGAGTATACACGGGCCATTGGCATGGAATTCGGGCTGGACAAGTGTGCAGTCGTCCACCTCAAGAGAGGACGAAGCGGGATATTCCTTGAAGACGCGCAGCTCGCAGACAGAAGCATCCTTCGACATCTGGATGCCGGAGAGACCTACACGTACCTGGGTGTGGAACAACATCACATCCAGGACGTGAAACAAATTAAGGATACTCTCCGCGGCAAGTACAGACACCGGCTCCGAAAGATTTGGTCTTCCGAACTTTCGGGGAAGAACAAGGTGTCTGCAACTAATATGCTTGCCGTTCCGATTCTGCTTTACTCCTTCGGAGTAGTTAAGTGGACATTAGATGAGCTGCGCCAATTGGATAGGGATACCCGTAAGATGATGCATCTTCACAGGAGCATCCATCCTAGGTCGTCCGTTCCTCGAGTGTACCTCCCACGCCAACGGGGGGGCCGAGGACTCTTGAGACTGGAGTGTTCGCATGGCAGAGTAGCACTGGGTGTGGCATGCAACGTCCTTAGGAGCTCGGACCCACTCCTGCGTTTTGTGAGAGATCATGAAACTGCAGGAGTTGGCGCATTTTTATTTAAGGCAGCACGTAAGGCCGCAGATGATCTCGGTCTCATATTCGACTTCAGGCGAGGAGGCCGGCGAAGTGCTGAGTTAGAATCAGTAACTGAGCTTGCGCCAAATCGCCTGACAGCCCAAATTAAAGCTGCCGAACAGAGAAATCTGTTCAGGCAGCACGTCGATAAGCCCATGCACGGTGTATTCTATAACAACATAGAGACACTGGGTTTATCGACAAAGCTGACCTTCGCTTTCTTACGGTCAGCAGGGCTAAAGTCGGAGACTGAGGGATTCATTGTGGCCTGCCAAGATGGTGTTATTAACACCTTGGTCTACCGAAGTCGCGTTATGGGTGTGGAGGTCCCTGACATTACCTGTAGGACCTGCCGTCAGGCGCCGGAGTCGCTCATGCACTTACCATCTGCATGTCCGGTATATGCGACTTCGGCCTACATCCATAGGCATAACGCGGCTCTACGAGTGCTGTACTACCATCTTCGGCACTCGTATGAAGTAGACCAAACACCAGTGCTGCCTTACGTCCCCGGAGAGATCGAGTCCGTTGTCGAGAACGAGAAGTGCCGAATATATTGGAACTACTCGTTTCCGACGGTCAGGCAGATACAAGCGAACAAGCCTGACATAGTCCTCCTCGACCATCAAACCAAGGTGATGTATGTCATGGAATTCTCGGCACCTGCCGAAACAAACATCATCTTGAAGGAGGGGGAAAAACGGGCAAAATACCGAGATCTCCGGTATGAGCTCCGAGCGCTATACCCAGACTACTCGGTCAAGATGGTCGTCCTGATAATCGGTGTACTCGGTGGAATAAGACCTACGCTGCTCTCGGAATTAAAGGCGATACCAGCCTGTCAAAAGTCAGCCGAATGGTTGGCAGGCCAAATGCAGAAGGCAGTTATCCTGGGGTCCCTCCGTTTGCTTAGGGCACATGAGTCTGGAATTTACAGTCACTGACCCTGCGGGATACGGGGAGTGGCTGTGAATAATTCGCTGGCGCTTCTCTCGTGAGAATGTCGGAGACACGAGAGAACTGCCCAGAATCGCGTGCGCGAAAAAAAAAAAAAAAAAAAAAAAAAAAAATAATAATAATAATAAATAAGCAGGAGGGGCTAACCGTCGTCTATCTAGCCTTTGGTGAGTAGCGCCACCACTTACTCCAGCTGGGGATGCAAAATCGAACCGGCAGCCCTAGCGCATCCGGGAGGGGAGAGCATCTTCCCCTCTGGTGTCGGTCGTGGGCTTGCTGGGCTAACCACCCACAAGCCCAAACCTCCGGTTCCTATTGGCCGAGGACAGGGCCCCCACGATCGACCCCGTTCGGATAGGGGTCAAGGGCAAGGTGGTGGGGCCCAACAAGATCGACAGCCCATTGTTGACAACCGCGATGAACAAGGACGCTTTGAGTGGACAGATGAACTGAGGGACGACCTTATGCAGTGCTACGAAAGCAGTGAGCCCGCGCGAAGGGGATACATGGGGCGAATGCACGTTCTGTGGTGTGCAAGGCACCCAGAACACAACGCCTTCACGCCACAAAACCTGCGTGATTATGTGTCCCACCTTCGTCGCAGGGGCTACGTGAGAACTGCTCCTCAGCCGATGAATGAGGTGGCCGAAGGTCCACCGAATGAACCGGTTGAGGTTGCAGTCCCAGTCGTTCCACCAGTACCAGAGGGCCTCAGTACCAGAAGGGGGTTGCACAACATAAAACCCCCCGGGCCACAAGATCTGGCCAGAGTGGATGCGGAACTTCATGCAGCGCTACCAGAAGAGGCTGACATCTGGCACATAAATTGTGCCGTGTATGCTGCCGCTCAACGCTTGTCTGAGGTGGAGAGGCGGAACAGTGCTTCTCCACAAGAGAGAGCGAGACGGCGCATACACAAGATGGAAGCCAAGATCCGGTCGGCGAGGCAACACGCATCCCGTATCCAATGTGTGATGGACTATATGGCGGCCAATAGGCCTTTCACGCCTAAAGTGCGGCGAGTAGCTGCTAACTTAAGACGCGTCCATCACACACTCAATGGGGCAGTGCTACAAACCACCAAACAGCACTGCCTCGACAGGATACGGATGCTAGTGTCTTGTAAGAAGTCACTAGTGAGGCGGGCGAAGGGGCTAGCGGAAAATCAACTTTTCCGCAAAAAGCCCTCGCGCCTTTTCGAACCGCCTCAGCGTGTTGCTGAAAATCCGCCGACTGCAGATCAGGTGGAAAACTTCTGGAAAACGTTGTACGAACAGAAGCTTCTACTCAACAGAGACTCTCCAGCCTTGGCACACTTTGAAACTTTTTGTCAAAGGTTTCAGCAACCACAACAGGTGTGCCAACCGATAACCCCAGAAGAGGTTCGAAGAGCTCTTGAGGGCTCTAAGAACTTTGCTGCTCCAGGTCCCGACGGGATCAATAACTTTTGGTGGAAAAAATTATCCAGTACCCACCAGAATTTTCAATTCATGGCTAAATGGGGAGCAGCAAATTCCTTCTTGGGTTGTCGAGGGGCGGACAGTGCTGATCCCAAAGAACGGAGATTTGTCTAACCCAAAGAACTACCGGCCGATAACCTGTTTAAACGCATGTTACAAGGTGTTTACGCGCATCTTGTACATGCGGGTGCTCCACGCAGTTGAACCGGTTTACGAGCGGATATATGAGCAACGAGGGTCAAAGAGAGGTGTCGCTGGCTGTAAGGAGAACCTGCTGATTGACAGGTGTGTCACGCAGGACTCCATGCAGTATAAGCATAACCTCTCCATGGCCTGGATCGACTACCGCAAGGCATTTGACATGACATCGCACGAGCTTATTGTACACTTGCTCCGATGTCTTGCGGTACCTGGTCCCGTAGTGAGATGCATCGAAGAACTGATGCCGCTCTGGAGGACTCGCTTTACCATTACATCGGGTAATGATAGAGTCCAGACGGAGTCGGTAACATTCAGAAGGGGAGTATTTCAGGGAGACTCCCTCAGCCCCCTTCTATTTTGCATCTCATTACTGCCATTATCCGTTTCGCTCCGGAAAACCCGTGGATACAACTGCGGTACCCCTGGCGATAGGAGGCATAAGGTCACCCATCTGTTTTATATGGATGACCTTAAACTTTATGCCTCCGGAGAGAGGGACCTACACCAGTCCCTCAGGGTGGTACAGGAGTACACGCAGGCTGTCGGCATGGAGTTCGGGTTGGACAAATGTGCACTGGTCCATCTCAAGAGAGGACGATGCGGGAACTACGGAGAGGACGCGCAGCTCGTGGACGGAAGCATCTTACATCATCTTGATGCCGGAGAGTCGTACACTTACTTGGGTGTCGAGCAACGCTCCACCCAAGAAGTGAGTGTAGTGAAAAACGCTCTCCGCGGCAAGTATCAGCACCGACTCCGACAGATCTGGTCTTCAGAGCTGTCGGGGAAGAACAAGGTGTCTGCTACCAACATGCTTGCCGTTCCGATCCTTCTCTACTCCTTTGGAGTAGTGAAATGGACTCAAGAAGAGTTGCGTCAACTCGACGTAGGAACCCGCAAGAAGATGCATCTCAATAGGAGTTTGCATCCTAAATCGTCTGTTCCACGGCTATACCTCCCACGACATCGGGGAGGCCGTGGACTCTAGAGTTTGGAGAGTCTCCATAATAGGATGGTTCTGGATGGAGCCTGTAAGGTCATCAGGAGTTCGGATCCCCTCCTCTGCATGGTCCGAGACCATGAAAATGCAGAGGTAGGAGCCTTTCTGTTTAAGGCAGCACAGAGAGCAGCCGATGAACTTGGTCTCTCCTTCGACGTCGAGCGGGTCAATCGCGACTCTGTCACCGAGTTGGAACCTGCTCGGCAAAAAGCCCAAATTAAAGCTGCAGAACACAACAACTTTCTGCAGCTTCACACGGATAAGCCAATGCATGGAGTTTTCTATAAAAATATAGAAAACCTTGGCTTATCCGAAAGGCTGACCTTTGCCTTCTTAAGGTCAGCCGGGCTGAAGTCTGAGACCGAGGAATTCATAATGGCTTGCCAGGATGGTGTATTTAACACCCTCGCCTATCGTAGTCGTGTCATGGGTATAGAGGTCCCTGATGTCAGCTGCAGGGCCTGCCGCAGGGCGCCAGAGACTCTTATGCACTTGCTGTCGGCTTGCCCGACATATGCAGTCTCGGCCTATATCCAAAGGCACGACGGAGCATTACGAGTGCTTTACTACCATTTAAGGCACTCGTATGGGATAAACGAAACACCAGTGCTGCCTTACGCTACGGGGGATATTGAGTCCGTTGTGGGAAATGAGAAGTGTCTAATTTATTGGAACTACTCTTTTCCCACCGTCAGGCAAACACAAGCCAACAAGCCTGACGTAGTACTCCTCGACCATCAACTCAAGACAATGTTCGTCGTGGAGTTCTCGGCTCCCGCGGAGAACAACATTGTCTTGAAGGAGGAGGAAAAACGGACAAAATATCGAGATCTGCTCTTCGAACTCCGCAGACTGTATCCAGACCATACTGTTAAGATAGTGGTACTGATTATAGGAGCCCTCGGTGGAACGAGACACACACTGCTTTCGGAACTTAAGATCATACCGGCATGCCGAAACTCGGCAGAGGTCTTAGCCGGCAGAATGCAGAAGGCCGTCATTCTCGGTTCATTACGTCTGCTCAGGGCACACGGTTCCCGGACCCAGTAGTCACTCACCCCACGGGCGTGGGGAGTGGCTACCGGTACTACCAGCTCCCCTCTGTGAGGGTCGGAGCCACAGAGAAGGGTGACTGGTTTTTAGCTACCTAAAAAAAAAGAAATAATAATAATAATAGAGAAGGGCGACTTTTGCAAAAAAAAAATAATAATACTAATAATTTGTATACTATATAGGTAAATGAAAGCATATTTATTTTATAAATATAATTTATTTAGATACGCTATTTCTTTATCAACGAAAGTAAACCTTCATTATTTTTATGTATGTCCTTGATGGGTAACTTTCGTAACAAAGTTATATGTGGGTCTGAACATATGAGTAAGTATTTCATTCAATCTAAATTTGTTCGTATACGTGACTTTTTGCACGTATGGCCCAGCCTTGCTTTTCGAATTTCTTTGTTTTTTGCCTCTGAGGCCTCTTCTGACATTTGTCCCAAAGGTATGATGGAATGTTTCATTATTTCTTTCCCATGAACTAATATTTTATGTACTGTTACGGACATGTTGTACCACGGATAGAGTGATATATATAAATTTCTCGTCTCCATGCAGTATTTTCCAAACTTTTCACAATCAATTTCATACCCTGATGCAATGGCCCTAAGAATGGTGTTCAGTCGAGAAAGTAACTCCTTGTTAAGCCCGGTGATATTGGCAGTAGACTCATAATCGGTGAAGAAACGGCGAGCCGTATTGCCATCATTGCTGATGCCATACCCAGGCTTGACTTTGTCGATAAGGCCGACTTCTTTAAATTTTTTCTGTAAATCAACTTTTCGTTCCTTTACAATTTCTTTATTATTTTTGCCTTTTACTTGCCATTTTTTTATGATCATGCGATATGCAATATTTAGGAGACATTCCATCACGCGAATATATGCATGCAGACTGGAAATGCCAAATTGATACATACCCTGATCTGGTTGATGTACTATATTTAAATTCATTTGTTTTGGCGTTGCCTTGCATATATTACATGTCTGTGTTGATGTGGTTTCACTCAATACGTTGCACACTTTTCCGTCGATCATCGATAATATCAACGTGTGATTAATATTTAACGTAAAGTCTTTAATTTTGACTATAGTTGGTACGAGTTCACTGATTTGTTTCTGTATACCATTATGTTCTTCTTTAATTAATTCTTCCGTTTCTTGTATACAAATTTAATAATTCGGCAAAACATTAGGGAAGAAGGACGTGGATTTTCCCATACCATTTTCTTCTCGTTATCATTTGTAATCAACCTGATTGGAACAAGGGATAAAACGAACATGTACTCATCAGTACTATCACTATTTTCAAATGTCTGCTTATACAAGCTGTGGCCGGAGGAACCATCGCAGCCCCATTTATAAATCAATGTGTAATTGAAAACAGTTAGGTCTGGTCTCGAGAAAACTTCTTCAAGAATGTTGCTGCATATTCTTGTTGCTGTATGGTTCAAAAGAGCTTGAAGATTAACTTCAGCAGATATGTCAGTAATGATAATATTTTTCACGGAAGGATAACACTTTTTTTTTCTTTTACCAATTCATCGTATGAGGGGTATAAATGGAATCCCCTTTCTATAGCCTCCTGTTGCATGTTTTTATACTGCTGAACTGTGTATTTATTTGACACATATAAAGCTAATGCCTCTTCAGAGGTATAAGGCCGCTGCTCATGCCGCATAAGAAGGCGTTTCCTCGCTTTCTTTACTTTTGTTGCTCGTGGTGGTGATGACGTGGATACTTCGTGAATCAAAGCAGCAGCATCACGTTTTCCTGTCGCTCGAACACTGAGTTGGGCAGCAAAAGATAGCTGCCGATGGTCGTATTCCTTCAATAAATGTCCAACTTTACATTTCTTCGTTTTTGTTGAACTTTCTTCGAACGGTTTCCTCGGTCTGCCACGACTGGGACCAGACGATTGCCTTATTGAGGGCGGATCTATCATGTCAAATAACACATCTTCTGCCAGCCAATCTCGATATGCTCTTAAAAACAAGTCCAATCTTCTACTTCTCTGAACCCATTTCACACGAATTCTTTCGCACTCTTTTTTCATGAAAATTTTCAATCGTTTCTCCTCTTTCTCAGTAAGATGTGTAACGCCAAAAGACGTCTTCACAAAGTCAATTACTTTGTTTAATCTACCTTTTGAAGCGGTAGATCGCCAGAAATCGAAAATGAGGTTTCGTCGGAGACGAGCACCTGCCACAAAAGAAAATTAATATTAATAGAATCGCAAAAGCTCACACAAAGAACTTACGTTAATTCAAAATAATATGAGATAAACTACAAACATTAATTAATTTAACATCTGACTATGCCTGACAAAAAAGTTATACAATTTTGAATTCATCTCTTTTATTAATTCCCGTCTTTAAAACTCATTGTTTTTGGAGGTACAGTATATTATTATTTCAACCTATTATAATTGTAATATATATAGAAATAAATAAATATATACCTCTAGATGAAGAATCCATTCGCATAGGTTTAAAAAACAAGACACAAGCAAACACAATCAGGTCTATTGTCGCACTGAGCGATAGTGCGGTGATAGCTTCCTACCTGCAACTGGTGTGGGTCAACTGTACCTATTGTTATAAATCGGCGACCGCAAAGTGACGTCTTTTGTCATCGGTATTATAATACAGTGAACTATAGCGAGTAGAAAAATATAACTTTCCTTAGGTATTATGGTGGTTTATAAATTCGATTTTTGTCCCCCCTAGATTGGTCAAATCGCATACTGTGGACGGTTTAAAATATTGACTTGATAGTTGTTACATGTATGTATTATAATGAGATCTGGAACACATTTCTGTAAAATTACACAAAAAATATTCGTTATAGAGAATGTATTACAATAACGGCGTAAAAGCCGCTCGAAAAATGGTTTATATTTGATAATTTGCGATATAAAATATATAACCAGATAAAACGTACACATATGATTTTGCATGTCATTAGGCAGGCATGCAGAATGAGCAGTGACTTTCAAAATTGAAAAAAAAATTGACGGACGGACTTACAAAAATTGCATTTTCGTTTATGCGATTCTCGACCATTTAATTTGATAATTAACAGACTTACCGACCTGAACTATTTTGTTCATTATTGTCCATTGGTAGTGGGGGTGGATGAAGTAAAAAAATATTTTGAGATTTCTGGTTCTTGTACGAACACTAAATCACATTTTTTTTATCCCCTTTAATAATGGGGTGGGGGTGGTAATGGGGATGGCAAATACCAAAAATTTTTTTGAGACCTTAGCTTCTCTTGTATATACTAAATACCAATTTTATGGACTCTTGTCTGCTTGATTTACCTATTTACCTCAATTTACCCCCCACCCTTCGACGGAACAAGACGAAAATATAATCTAGTTCTAGATCACGTTACATATGTGTATCAAATTTCAAGTCAATATCTCAAACGGTTTCAGAGTAAACGTGCGCACAAAAAAGTTACAGACATACTGCCTGTCTGTCGGTCTGTAATTTTTTTTCTCTCAAACTTAAAATCTCGACGTTTTATGACATTTTAAGTCCATTTGAACAATAAAAATTTTTCAAATTTTTTTTATCGTTACTATACCTCCACTAGAAATTTAAGTAATAACATTTTTGTATATTTAAACTATAGTATATTTTATATGTTATAAAATTATAGATGAATGTAATATTTTCAATTAAGCTACTTTCTGTTGTATTGATTATATAAATTATCACTAATGTATAATACGACGCCAGCTAAGAGAGTTTTATAGATAAATTTGGGAATTTTCTACAATGAGTCTTAAATGCATTGTTATTCTCGTTTCGGTTAAACAGAAAATAATGGGTTGTGTTTCTGAAACTAATTGACTTGTCTTTGAAATAAGCGATACATATTTTTCAATTGTTATTTCTGAAAGACAGTTTTATTGCGTCTTATTATGGACGCTTGTGGGGTAAGTCCTCTATTATTGTAAAAAGCCCTTTTCGAAATCTATTAATTTCAACATACTCTGACCATATGTTTGGTTTTTAAATTCGTTTTCTGTACAGATATTTTAAAGGATGAGTATTGTGTAATTGTGTATTGTTCAAAATAAGTAGACTTCATCGACTTACACTCCAGTTTACTTCCCCATTACGTCTTTCTATTTGAAAGGGTAAAGGTGGTTTAATATTTGCTGACGAAGACTGCAGTAGAAAGGACAAGGGTAGATAAGGGCCTTTTTCCGCCCATCGGCCATGTTGTATGTCATTATATTTTCCGAGTAGTATATGTCTTGACGAGTAATAAAAACTGTTCGTTGGAATAGTAGATTATCCTGTGAGCGTATGATGATGGCTATTACTCGCGGGGGTGATGTTTGCGGCACGAGACGAAGGCGTGTTGTAAATCATCCGAGTGTGTAATAGCCATTATACGCGAACTGAATACTATAATTTATCCACGACTATCGCATATTTTAACTGTTTTAATCGTTTCAAACTGAAAAAATAAAGTTCATTTACAGTAAAACGTTGACGTGTTAAACATCAAACACGAAAATATGCACGAAAACATGAAAAATGGATTCGCCGTTTCCTTATGAAAATTGCTAGTTTCTGATTGGTCAAAGGTGCGTTAGAATAAAAACAACTAGTTCCTGGTTGGTTAAATATGTGTTAGAATCAGATTATGTTCATTATGCGTTTGGTTGGAATAATGACTATCATTATTTGACAATTGTTAAATGTAGTATGCAATGATTATATGATGGTCGTGGATAAACATATTTTTATTCAATACATACCACAATATGTGGTTTTGAGCGCTGACACGTTTAAATTCGCATGCAACGTCGACACTACTACGACTCCCGCGGAAACGATTTTGTTTTTTATACATTGAAGCGCTCGATGAAACAATATAAATTAACCATTATTTAAAAGCTTAAATGCTCAACAGTGAAATGAGGTATAGTTTATCTTGTTTCATCGAACGCATCTAACTGAAATATACATTAAAAGTTCGGAAAAAGGTCAAAAATTAAAACTGCAAACATGCCCACTTTGTAATGATATTACTATGACCTACTCTTGTTTTTCAAATGTAAAACATATAGAAACATAAAGATCATATGTTCAACTATAAATAAATAACGCTTAATGACTTTAAGGAGAACTTTTGTTTTCTATGAAATTGGTGGGCGAAAATTATATAGCTTATCTACCTTTGTCCTTTTTTCTTTCTTTCTTTTCTTTACAAATTAGATATTTTTCTATTAAAATATATATAAATTAATTACAATTTCAGAGATCATATGCATTTTGTGTTTGCAAAATTTTAAAGAGTATACTACCTGTACATTTGAATTTTTACAGATTTTTAAATTTCATAATTTACGGGATTTTCCATTTTCCGATAAGGGTCTTTTTTCGTTTTTTTTCGAAAAAATTTGGACAGAATGCACTTTAGGAAAAAGTTATAAAGAAAAAAGTCTTGTATTTTAATAATATATTCCGAATTTAAGGATTTTTTCTCGTCACTTTTTATCCTCCCCTCCACCCTTTTTGGAAAAATTCAACCGCTATATCTCGGAAAATACGCATTTTTTCGAAAATTTTACAAGAGTAAAAAGTTGTTATTTTTCATAAAATTATCTAAAAAGACATTTTGTTTTTTAAATTTATCTCAATTTTACTAGCTAACCGAGTAGTTAACAAATTAGCAACAAAATCATAGATTATAACAATTGCGGGGCAATAATAGCGGCCAAAATTTTTTTTGTTTGATCTAGATTTCAAAACGAACAGAATCCACAAAGTTTTATGAAAATCCATTCATTCGGTAAACTATTTAGTCAGAAATGCCAATTTGCCTACACTATGATGTGTTGAACTACAAAGTACACATAACATAATCCTGGGATTATATAGACATAGAATATAAATGTCCTTTTGGTTTTTGTTTCATTTTACCATTATTGTATTATTTTGGTTTGAAATATAAATGCTAAATATTTCTGTTGTATTAATTTTTTTTACAATAAAAACGTTTTCAAGTAAAACTTGTTCTGTTATTTCCGTTTAGATTTTAAGTTAAGCCATTTATAATTTTTTAAATTGAAACGTGGTTTAGGTTTTTGACTTTTTAAAAGTTTTTATATATAAATGAAACACCATGGTCCATTTGCCGATTTTCATTTTTTTACGAAGTTGTTAAAGGTCTGTAAAATTGGGAAGTCTAGTTATATAGCAGACAGTATGGGCGTATGAGTTTCGAATACATTTCGGACGCAGTTTATTTGTTAGAATCAGTTCTGCAGACACTACTGATTATGAATATCCGGTCCGATATTGTTTATAACAAAAGGAAATATTACATTTTCTCAATGAAACAATCTTTTTAAATATTTTTTGATATTTTCAATATTATTTTTTAAAAATTAAAAAATCTCCAATTTCTCATTTTTGACGCTCTAAACGTATAATAAAAAAACGTTTTTTTTAAATATATATTTTTTTTCTAATATATTTAGATCTTGCATATGAAATTCCAAAAAATGAAATTGACGATTTTTATTTTGCGTCTTATAGCGACCACTTTTCTTCGACGGTTTTTGGAAAATTCATGTCGAAGAAAAGTTGTCATATGGATTTCAGCATGATCTTTTTATTTAATTAAGAAGTTTTTTATCTGGAAATCATTCTCTTTTTTCAAGAAAGCATGTACAGTGTGTCAGGCAGCGACGCATGATTAAATGAGCAATTCATTTTTTGATTTGAATTTTAATTTCGAGAAATCTTGGAAATTTACCAAAAAAAAGTTATTTTTCTCATTTATAAAATACTATTTCTTTAGGATATAGGGCAAAATCTTAGAAAGAATTGTTCAGAATGAATATTGTTTATTTGAGATTTTTTTATAGAAATTCTTTTTAGTCACATTTCAGTTTGTCTTAATATTTTAAGGTTTTCCAAATTGTTTAAACAATTTTAATTTATTTAAATAATTATAATTTATTTAATCAATTACGTTTTGTTACAAATTTCATCTTTTTTTAGTTTCACAATTTAGTTATTTAATTTTGTTTATTATGAGTTTGCCAATGAAACGTGCAAATTATTTAAACAACTTATTATTGTTTATTGTCACCTTTCTTCAGAATAGAGCTAGAATGTTGCAGTTTTTAAGAAATTTTGAACTTTTCATCGACATTCTGGTCATATTAAAAATAAAGAACATTTTTGCGACTAATTAAAAATAATTTCTGCAAAAAGAGTAGCAAATAAATAACAATAAATGCATGATACTCCACTTTTGTCCTTATGGGGTCATTTTGAGGCCCAATAGTTCTCATGAGGGTGTAATTGAAAAAATAATTAACAATTCGTATTCTTTGAACTATTGTGAAATAAAAAAAAAAAGGTGGAAATGTTACAACTTTATACCAAAATATAATTTTCTGAATAAATTATAATTGTCTAAACAATTTGAAAAGCATTAAAATATTAACACAATCTAGAATGTGACTAATTAGTAATAATTTGTGTAAAAGAGATCTCAAACAAATAATAATAAACGTTAAAAATACGTGATACTTCAGCTTTGCCCTTATAGGTCACTTTGTAAGTAAGCAAAATTTTAACAAATTCGGTTAAATGTCATCTGTCTATTACACATTTAGATAATCATAAAAAATTAAAAATATCTAATACATGGATAATAATAAACATGCATGGTTTATTTTCCCAAATAATTTTAATTAATATACTCCAACTTGGAAGAAACCTACATTGTTAGAAAAAAAATGAATATCCAATATAGGCACAGGGTTTTGAAAATTGAAATCTTTATTCAGTTTTATTTTTCTGAATAATATTTCTTTACAGCATTCTGTCCTATCTCGTACAGAAAAAGCACATTACTAGACAGAAAAATTACTTTTTTGTAAATTTCCAAGAAGAACTTCATAGGATTTGACAAACAGCAGAAAAAACTATCTGTGAGAAATAAAAAGAAAAACTATCTATAAAATTAATTTCCAATCTTTGCAGACAGTTTTTCTTTTTAGTTCACACAGATTGTTTTTTCTGTTGTTTACCAAATCCTATAAAGAATATGTTTTATAACAATTATAAGCAAATAAAAAGTAATTCACTTTTACGCGAACTTCATGTTTCGAAACTTAAATTGTGACATAAATTAGTATTCTCACAGGATGAAATTTTAATTAAAAAATGTTCAGATTTCCTTATTTACTTATACGTCGATAGACTGCAGATTGTAATAATATTCTTCTAGGCAAATACGATAAAGCAGCATAGCATGCATCTGACAACACCGCCGGAAGTCAATTAAATCTGAAAATTTTTATATTCGGATGTCATTTTAAGCATCGATTAAAATATTCATAAGGACGCCAATTAAACCATAAAACAAGTAGGATGCTAACTTAGCCTTTAAATAAATTTTGTGTATATCAGTGTGTGTATTGGTGGATGCCGATTGAGAACGTTATTAGGTTCGATGCCAACTAATACCTTATGTAAATATATAAATATATATATATATATATATATATATATATATATATATATATATATATATATATATATATATATATATATATATACATCACGCTACCTTTTCTGCGTCCGTATATGGACGCAGAAAAGTAATCCCACGTTATTATAAATTTCGACACTTGTACTGACCTCTATTGAAACGCCAATGATAGCGACAGTTTCATTAATTTGGATGCCGCAAAATAGAACACTGTAAATCAATTAATTTAAATAATATAACCTATTGAAATTTTCCCTGCCGGTCGCAGAAACATTACTAAAATGTACAAAATTGTATAAATGTAGTTCATACATTTGAACGGCAGGTAGCGCTGCCACTTTACGTGTATATTTTCTTACTGTATAATTTTATTCAATTTGAAAATGTTTCTGCGTCCTACGAGGTGGCAACAGTGTATTCTTTTCATATGCATCATTAACTGTACTTGGTGGGAAATTTTAGTAATTTAAGTCGTTCAGAGTTATCCAAACACCGTAAGTACAGAATTTCATAAAAATAAAAAAATATTGAAATACAGTTTTAAAAATGTCTATTTTCTAAACATACCATTAAAACAATATTTTTGAACATTTTTAAAATAAATTTCATTACTTTTTAATTATGATGAAACGATGAAATTTTCGATTTTTGCACAATTCTAAATTAACTTCATTTGTGAAATTTTCCGATGAATAGTTACTAATATGAATTTTTATTTTACTTCCACATCCAGTAGGATACTTAGTAACTCAAAAAAAAAAAAAAAAAATTGAAAATTTTTATTCAAATAGACAGAATGTCATGAAACGTCGAGATTTTAAGTTTGATCGATTGATTGATTTACCAGCATGCGATAGGCATTGCTGCCACTTCCAGGGTTATACAGCTGGGCCTGCTACGTCCAGTTGGATTAGGGTCATGCTTGTTGCCAGCAGGCAGATCCACAAGGCGCATGGTAAAATGGTAAAGGAATGTGGTGTGGGAGGTGTAGGCATTTGTGAGATGCGTTACCGCATTGTATCGTGAGAGAGCATTTAAGCTCCCCTTTTTGTGTTTTTGGTTCTGGACTTCTGGCTATTTTTGTGAAATATGTTGCCGCGTTGTGTCGTAATATGGAGTATTTATGCTCCTCTTTTTGTGTGTCCGCTTCTTCGAATCTTCTTTTTCTGAGTCTTCTGATTTATCGGTTTCAGATTGTGGTAGAGTATAATCGTTGCGATTTCTTTGTGGTGTTCATTTTTTTATCCTGATCCTCTCAATTGTTGTTCTCCACAGAGCATGGTGTCCCTATTTTTAGTTTGTTGCTCTCCGCTACTAGCGCTTTCTTCAGTAGATGTGTTGGGTCTCTTCCTTGGATATGTCCCCAATACTTCATTGCGTATATTTCTATCCGTATATTAATTGTCTTTCCTCCTAATAGTGTCGATGTTTTATGTAGCTGTTTTCATCTTGTTGTTTTTGTGAGAAGTTAAACGATGTCCCATTCTGCTCTTTTCAAAAACTTCTGTTGGCTTTTGTTGTTGCCGCGTCTTTGACTCCATATCTCATTGTTGGCTATGTACATACATTTAGTAAGGTCCCAAGACTTCGATTTGTTCGTTGTTCTTATGGAGTAGTATTCATCTGTTTTGTATTCCTCTCCGCTAGTCCAACTCTCTTTTATTGGCGGGTCTCGCTCCGTTTCTTGCAGTTTATTTTCAGTCCAGATGTGTCCCAGTGCGGTTTCATGTTTTCTGGGCAGTTGAGTATGTGTCGTTCTTCTTCTGCGGCGATTAGGAGTTCATTGGCGTATTTGTATTTTCTTAGAAAAATATCATTTTTCTGAAAAAAACCTACACCATGCATACCTCTGTCGAAGTGCTGTGAGAATTCAGTTTTGACGCAATATACCAACAATGCCTCATCGACCACTTCGGGTTCAATTTAAATTAAATTCCTTTGAGTACTTTTAATAATTATGTAGATTTACCTAAGAAAACATTATGACCATACTTTAAGAGTAATGCATTTGATTATTACTGGTTTAATATATATTAAATTCTTTTGAGTATTTTTTAATAATTATGAAAAAAGAATTATTTGAATTTTAACATAAGAAATTTATATGACCATACTTTACGATCAATACGTTATTGATTATTTCGGGTACAATCTAAATTAAATTTATTTGAATATTTTTATAATGATTGAAAGATAATTTACTTGAATGTCTACGCAAGGGTATTATGGCCATCTTCTTCTTCTTCTTCTTCATTTAGCGGGGCGAAGAAGGGTCGCCATATTATGGCCATACTTCAATAATTTATTGCTCCGCCATAAATTTGTCGCTAAGAGTTTGATGGACCTAAACACTTCAATGGTTTTATGCGGCAGACACTTGTAAGTCATTAAGACATAAATAAACTTGACCGACAAGGTTGAAATGAATAGGTACTTAGAAGTGAAAAAGGGTACTTAGCTTTGCCTTATCCTGTTGGGTCCCAAGTCGTTTGTTTATACTCGTTCCGTTTCTTTAAACACAACACTGGTCGGTTTTGCCACTATGTACTCTTTTATTAGTTATTTTCAAATATTAATTCTATTTCAACTTTGTTCTTTTGTTATGAAATATCGATTTACGCGGAATTTTTTGAGCTACCATTCACCTAAGTTTTATCAAATTTAACGTTTTACCCGGTATTTCGAGTTTTAAGTGGGAGCATTTCAGGCACACATCCGCTCCCTTGGAACGCACAATTCGAATTCCAACGCAGAGATTTTAAGTTTGAGCGAAAAAAATTATGTCTGTCTGTCGGTCTGTAATTTTTTTGTGCACATGATTATTCTGGAAATTAAGATACTGACTTGAAATTAGGTACATGCATGTATTTTAATGAGATCTAGAATTAGATTATATTTTGATCTTATTCTATTGGGGTAAATAAGTTAAGCCTCGCATGTGTCTAGTATGTCCTGGAATTCCGCTGTACCATCTCAATATGTCAAGATTAGACTTCAAAGTCTCTACCGTATGTACACATATATAAAAGGGGTCTATGGTATTTCTACTTATATATTTTGTTGGGGGTGTAGGGGGGGGGGGGGGGTGGAATCAACTGAACATTGTTTCTACGGACTCAAGATACTTATTCCATGTGTTTTGGCACATTTTCAGATAGGGTCGAAAACCGCCCATATTGACCCTCCTCCTTCCAAGTCAATATCATAAACCGTTCCAGAGTAATCGTGCACACAAAAAAGTTACAGACCGACAGATAGAATTCTTTTTGCTCAAACTTAAAATCTCGACGTTTTATGACATTCTAAGCCTATTTGAACAAAAAATATATTTTTTTTTTGCGCTACTAAACTCCACAACGTGGAAGTAATACGTTAAACTTGATTATTCAACGAATTATTATTTATATATTAAGTATTCTTGTTAAATTCTAGACTGTGCTTAATTTATTATAAAATATACAATTCTAGTTGAACAGTTCGTTGTCAATAATTCAATGTTAACTTATTATTTATTACCTTTCGTTGAATTGCATGGTAGGTACTGCAAAAAACAATTTACTAGCCGTGAACAGTAAGTGATTTTTCAGATCTCGAATGCTTAGGCAACCTCGGCCCTACCGACCTCGATTTAGTAAACTGCATTCTGGATCTGAAAAGTATTACTTACAGTTCATAGTCCGTAACATGCTATTTTATATAATTTGTAACCAGTCAGCTGAAAATGCTGCCTAAAACACATGGCAACAATGTCAGACGCATAAAAGTCTGAATTATGCAAAGGTATATCTTTATGGACGCAGAAAACATAGAGTTTTGTAAAATATATACTGGACTTCGAAATGATAGGGAATTGTAAAGACGCAGAAAGATTGCAAATTGTATACGAAAATAAAATTGAGATTTTTGAAGCAAGTATATATGTATATAATTATTATTCTGCATCAATAAGCACAGAAAGCTAGGTGCTGTTTACAGACTTCAAAATATGTAGATATACTTTGGTGGACGCAGAACCCTTGCAAAATGGAAAGACGCAGAAAAGGTAGCATGATGTATATATATACATATATATATATATATATATATATATATATATATATATATATATATATATATATATATATATATATATATATATAAAACAGGAAAAATTCGTGGGTAAGACCGCAGAGAAAAAGAGCAACCGTGGACACGTGTTTCGGACTCATTGGTCCTCATCAGCACGGTGTAGCTAAGTTGAAAGGATAGGCACAACTTAGGAAATGACACAAACGGTGACCACTGACAGGCAGCCAGTCGCACATTTGTGGCAAGAGTTAGAAGACCCTGAATTTCCAGAGCGACAACTAACACACCACGGAGGCAACTATAGCTACCTGCGTGGAATCACTGGACCCAAGGAAGAATAAAAAAAAAATAGGAGTTGTTAATGCGGAACAAAGCTTTATGGCAAACAGGAAAAATTCGTGGGTAAGACCGCAGAGAAAAAGAGCAACCGTGGACACGTGTTTCGGACTCATTGGTCCTCATCAGCACGGTGTAGCTAAGTTGAAAGGATAGGCACAACTTAGGAAATGACACAAACGGTGACCACTGACAGGCAGCCAGTCGCACATTTGTGGCAAGAGTTAGAAGACCCTGAATTTCCAGAGCGACAACTAACACACCACGGAGGCAACTATAGCTACCTGCGTGGAATCACTGGACCCAAGGAAGAATAAAAAAAAAATAGGAGTTGTTAATGCGGAACAAAGCTTTATGGCAAACAGGAAAAATTCGTGGGTAAGACCGCAGAGAAAAAGAGCAACCGTGGACACGTGTTTCGGACTCATTGGTCCTCATCAGCACGGTGTAGCTAAGTTGAAAGGATAGGCACAACTTAGGAAATGACACAAACGGTGACCACTGACAGGCAGCCAGTCGCACATTTGTGGCAAGAGTTAGAAGACCCTGAATTTCCAGAGCGACAACTAACACACCACGGAGGCAACTATAGCTACCTGCGTGGAATCACTGGACCCAAGGAAGAATAAAAAAAAAATAGGAGTTGTTAATGCGGAACAAAGCTTTATGGCAAACAGGAAAAATTCGTGGGTAAGACCGCAGAGAAAAAGAGCAACCGTGGACACGTGTTTCGGACTCATTGGTCCTCATCAGCACGGTGTAGCTAAGTTGAAAGGATAGGCACAACTTAGGAAATGACACAAACGGTGACCACTGACAGGCAGCCAGTCGCACATTTGTGGCAAGAGTTAGAAGACCCTGAATTTCCAGAGCGACAACTAACACACCACGGAGGCAACTATAGCTACCTGCGTGGAATCACTGGACCCAAGGAAGAATAAAAAAAAAAATAGGAGTTGTTAATGCGGAACAAAGCTTTATGGCAAACAGGAAAAATTCGTGGGTAAGACCGCAGAGAAAAAGAGCAACCGTGGACACGTGTTTCGGACTCATTGGTCCTCATCAGCACGGTGTAGCTAAGTTGAAAGGATAGGCACAACTTAGGAAATGACACAAACGGTGACCACTGACAGGCAGCCAGTCGCACATTTGTGGCAAGAGTTAGAAGACCCTGAATTTCCAGAGCGACAACTAACACACCACGGAGGCAACTATAGCTACCTGCGTGGAATCACTGGACCCAAGGAAGAATGAAAAAAAAAATAGGAGTTGTATGCGGAACAAAGCTTTATGGCAAACAGGAAAAATTCGTGGGTAAGACCGCAGAGAAAAAGAGCAACCGTGGACACGTGTTTCGGACTCATTGGTCCTCATCAGCACGGTGTAGCTAAGTTGAAAGGATAGGCACAACTTAGGAAATGACACAAACGGTGACCACTGACAGGCAGCCAGTCGCACATTTGTGGCAAGAGTTAGAAGACCCTGAATTTCCAGAGCGACAACTAACACACCACGGAGGCAACTATAGCTACCTGCGTGCTGATGAGGACCAATGAGTCCGAAACACGTGTCCACGGTTGCTCTTTTTCTCTGCGGTCTTACCCACGAATTTTTCCTGTTTGCCATAAAGCTTTGTTCCGCATTAACAACTCCTATTTTTTTTTTTATTCTTCCTTGGGTCCAGTGATTCCACGCAGGTAGCTATAGTTGCCTCCGTGGTGTGTTAGTTGTCGCTCTGGAAATTCAGGGTCTTCTAACTCTTGCCACAAATGTGCGACTGGCTGCCTGTCAGTGGTCACCGTTTGTGTCATTTCCTAAGTTGTGCCTATCCTTTCAACTTAGCTACACCGTGCTGATGAGGACCAATGAGTCCGAAACACGTGTCCACGGTTGCTCTTTTTCTCTGCGGTCTTACCCACGAATTTTTTCCTGTTTGCCATAAAGCTTTGTTCCGCATTAACAACTCCTATTTTTTTTTTTATTCTTCCTTGGGTCCAGTGATTCCACGCAGGTAGCTATAGTTGCCTCCGTGGTGTGTTAGTTGTCGCTCTGGAAATTCAGGGTCTTCTAACTCTTGCCACAAATGTGCGACTGGCTGCCTGTCAGTGGTCACCGTTTGTGTCATTTCCTAAGTTGTGCCTATCCTTTCAACTTAGCTACACCGTGCTGATGAGGACCAATGAGTCCGAAACACGTGTCCACGGTTGCTCTTTTTCTCTGCGGTCTTACCCACGAATTTTTCCTGTTTGCCATAAAGCTTTGTTCCGCATTAACAACTCCTATTTTTTTTTATTCTTCCTTGGGTCCAGTGATTCCACGCAGGAGCTATAGTTGCCTCCGTGGTGTGTTAGTTGTCGCTCTGGAAATTCAGGGTCTTCTAACTCTTGCCACAAATGTGCGACTGGCTGCCTGTCAGTGGTCACCGTTTGTGTCATTTCCTAAGTTGTGCCTATCCTTTCAACTTAGCTACACCGTGCTGATGAGGACCAATGAGTCCGAAACACGTGTCCACGGTTGCTCTTTTTCTCTGCGGTCTTACCCACGAATTTTTTCCTGTTTGCCATAAAGCTTTGTTCCGCATTAACAACTCCTATTTTTTTTTTATTCTTCCTTGGGTCCAGTGATTCCACGCAGGTAGCTATAGTTGCCTCCGTGGTGTGTTAGTTGTCGCTCTGGAAATTCAGGGTCTTCTAACTCTTGCCACAAATGTGCGACTGGCTGCCTGTCAGTGGTCACCGTTTGTGTCATTTCCTAAGTTGTGCCTATCCTTTCAACTTAGCTACACCGTGCTGATGAGGACCAATGAGTCCGAAACACGTGTCCACGGTTGCTCTTTTTCTCTGTGGTCTTACCCACGAATTTTTCCTGTTTGCCATAAAGCTTTGTTCCGCATTAACAACTCCTATTTTTTTTTTATTCTTCCTTGGGTCCAGTGATTCCACGCAGGTAGCTATAGTTGCCTCCGTGGTGTGTTAGTTGTCGCTCTGGAAATTCAGGGTCTTCTAACTCTTGCCACAAATGTGCGACTGGCTGCCTGTCAGTGGTCACCGTTTGTGTCATTTCCTAAGTTGTGCCTATCCTTTCAACTTAGCTACACCGTGCTGATGAGGACCAATGAGTCCGAAACACGTGTCCACGGTTGCTCTTTTTCTCTGCGGTCTTACCCACGAATTTTTCCTGTTTGCCATAAAGCTTTGTTCCGCATTAACAACTCCTATTTTTTTATTTTTTTTTATATATATATATATATATATATACAAAT